>VZSF01003928.1:491968-522597 GCA_013398295.1 Chionis minor | reverse complement strand
TAGTCAAGCAGAACCTGCCTTTCGTGAACCTGTGCTCACTGGGCCTGATCACCTGGTTGTCCTGCATGTGCCATGTAATGGCACTCAGGATGATATGCTCCATAACTTTCTCCAGCACCAAGGTCAGACTGACAGGCCTGTAGTTCTCCAGATCCTCCTTCCAGACCTTCTTGTGGGCTGGGGGGCTTCTTGTGGATGGGCATCACATTCGCTAACCTCCAGTCAACTGGGACCTCCCCGGTTAGCCAGGACTGCTGATAAATGATGGAAAGTGGCTTGGGGAAAACTTCTGCCAGCTCTCTCAGTACCATCAGGTGGATCCCATCTGGCCCCATAGACTTGTGTATGTCTAAGTGGTGTAGCAGGTCCCTCACCATTTCCCCTTGGATTATGGGGGCTTCATTCTGCTCCCTGGCTCTGTCTTCTAGCTCAGGGAGCTGGGTACTCAGGGAACAAGTTAAAGCTTGCTCTTACTGTTAAAGACAGAGGCAAAGAAGGCATTAAGTACCTCAGCCTTCTCCTCATCCCTTGTCACTATGTTTCTGCCCCCATCCGCTACAGGATGGAGATTATCCTTAGTTCTCCTTTAATTGCTAATGCACTTATAGAAACTTTTTTTATTGTCCTTAACATCAGAAGCCAGGTTAAGTTCTAGTTGGGCTTCCGCCCTTCTAATTTTCTCCCTACACAGCCTCACAACATCTTTGTAGTCCTCATGAGTGGCCTGCCCCTGCTTCCAAAGACCATCAACTCTCCTTTTTTCCCTGAGTTGCAACCACTGCTCTCTGTTCAGCCAGGCTGGTCTCTTTTCCCAACAGCTCGTTTTTTGGCACATGGGGAGAGCCTGCTCCTGCACCTTTAAGACTTCCTTCTTGAAGAACGTCCAGTCTTCCTGGACTCCTTCGCCCTTCAGGACTGCCTCCCAGGGGACTCTGTCAACCAGGCTCCTGAAAAGACCAAGTCTGCCTTCCAGAAGTCCAAGGTGGCAGTTCTGCTGACCCCACTCTTTGCTTCTCTGAGAATGGAAAATTCTACCATTTCATGATCACTATGCCCAAGACAGCTTCCAAATGTCACATCCCCCACAACTCCTTCTCTGTTTACAAACAACAGGTCCAGCAGGGCGCCTTCCCTAGTCGGCTCCCTCACCATCTGTGCCAAGAAGTTACCCTCAACACACTCCAGGAGTCTTCTACACTGTTCCCTCTCTGCTTTATTGTATTCCCAGCAGGTTTCTGGTAAGTCAAAGTCCCCCATGAGACAAGGGCTAGTGATCTTGAGACTTCTCCCAGCTGTTTACAGAATATCTCATCTCCCTCTTCATCCTGGTTGGGCAGTCTGTAACAGCCCCCCGCCATGATATTGTTGGCCTTCCCTGTGATTCTTACCCATAAACACTCAACCCTATCATCACCATCATTTAGTTCTAGACATTCATAACACGCCCTAACATATTGGGCCACCCCACCACCTCTCCTTCCTTGCCTATCCCTTCCGAAGGGTTAACAGCCATACATTGTAGCACTCCAGTTGTGTAAGTCATCCCACCACATTTAAGTGATTGTGACCACATCATAGTTTTCCTGCTGCACGATGTCTTCCATTTATTGCCCATGCTGTGTGTATTAGTGTAGAAGCATTTCAGTTGTGCTATTGGTCCCGCCAACATTTTACTGGAAGCCCTAATTCATACCTGACCATCTCCAGGCGCAGCTGAAATTTCTAACCCATCAATGACCCTCACGTCTCTGCTGCTGCATGCATCTCCAAGCCCCACCTGCACTGAGTCAGCAGACCAAGGGACGTCACTAGCATCCCATCCCACAGACATTGGCATGCCACCCCGAGGCTTACCTCTAAAACGCCTGGTTTTATCCCCTCCCCCTTCAAATCTAGTGTAAAGCTCTTTCAATGAGCCCTGCCAACTCCTGCGCCAAGAACCTCTTCCCCCTTTTAGACAGGTGTACCCCATCTGTTGCCAGCAGGCCTGGTGTTGTGTAAATCGAACCGTGATCAAAAACCCCGAAGTCCTGCCACTGACACCAGGCCTGGAGCCAGGTATTGATCTGCTGGCTCATCCTGTTTCTTCCCTCATCCTTCCCTGCAACTGGAATGACAGAGGAGAACACTACTGGTGCTCCTCATCCCTTAACCAGTTGTCTCAAGGTCCTTGTTCTTGTTGCCAGTTCATTGCTGCCTCTCTGAAAAATCAGTAGTGGGTAGTAATCTGAAGGACGTACCAAGGAATGAAGCTTTCTCTTTATACCTTTAAGCTGAGCTCCAGGGAGGCAGCGGACTTCCCTGAGAAGTGGGGCCTTCGGTTCCCTTCAGGAGGGAGTCACCTACAACAATGATCCGTCTTTTTTTCTTTACCGAAGAGGTTTTGATATGGGGTGTAGTTTGGCTTAACCTCGGCGGCACTTCCACGCACATTGAATCATCTTCCTTTTGTCATGGTTTGGTTCCACTTGCAGAGCCTCATACCTATTTTGCAAGGGTATCTGAGAAGGTGGGGGAGCTACAGGGGAGACATGCTTGCTTTGCTGGGCAGGAACTTGTTCCCACTGTCCCCTATCCTCTAAGTTACCTTGTTTGGCCAGGCAGGGGGAGGACGGGGAGTCCTCTGTATCATGAGCCCGGTGTGCCTGTTGGGTCTGGTTCAGGGAAGGTAAGCTGCGACTCCAGCAGTCTGTCTCCCTCTGGCACTCCCTCATAGTTCTCAATCTACTTGCCTCTTCTGGAAGCTCCATCTCTAGGTGGAGGAGATCCTCTACCTGGGCATACTCCCACAGGCGTGCTCACTGCTGCTGTCTGATACTGGCATAAGGGCACG
Organism: Chionis minor; assembly: GCA_013398295.1. Classification (NCBI taxonomy): domain Eukaryota; kingdom Metazoa; phylum Chordata; class Aves; order Charadriiformes; family Chionidae; genus Chionis; species Chionis minor. Next base: position 519,764 of record VZSF01003928.1, on the reverse strand, counting down.
GCACACCCTGCAGCCATGCAGGGAATTCAAAATGATTCAGAGATCTGCTTTTTTAGAGGAAATACCCATCTTTAATTCTACTAACTCTACCAGACTGCATTCTTCAGGCTTGTATTTTTCATTCTGAAAAGCATGAGTTGGACAGAAGACCAGTGAGCTATGGATTTTAGTTCACAGCTGTGTGGAACACAGGTGATCTTGGATCTACTAGAAGAGACATTTTCCAGATAATGTGGACATTAACCCTTCCTATAACAAATCCCTTAGTGTTTTGAATCATTCTGTCTTATCTGTTTGGTTTTGCCAATTACAGTGTATGACCAGTCTGCTATCCAGTGATGAGTTAAATAAACCTCTATGCTCTCTCTCCTAATATCATCTCTTGTAAAAGTGGTGGGAGTTTTCATACAACCTGACATGTAGCTTACACTTTTAAGTCACCTCTTTGCTCAAAGGTTTCTTTTTGTTTTTCCTCCAGGGTCATTAGATTAACTTTTTTTAAAATAAGTCCATCTACTTATCCTTATATTTTTCTACTGATCATTTTTGTGGGCCACATCCTGCCTTGTTTGGAGGCACATGCATGAAATATTTTTAAGATACTGAAGCTGAACTTGCTGCAGATTTTCTCCATCTCCTTGGAAACCAGTCGTCCTCTTTCTTTCTCCAAAATCCAGACTCCACCTTCCCCAACACTCAGTGACATATCCAGATAATTTTTGTCTGTGCCAAAATTCAGTGACAAAATCACAAACCTACACATCTCCATAAAATCGGACTGGTTTCTCAATTTTTTTTTACTGTTTCCTGAGTAGGATAAAAAGACCATTCTTAAGTTAGAGGCCACAGAGATTCCTCGCCAAAGACAGAATTTGTCTGTACAATGCTTTGAGAATCACAGGCACTTCCATGTCAAGTAAGAAACATAACCATGAGCTGAGCCAGCACAAGTATAAACGTCACTCTGAATTACTGCCTGCTCTTACATGGCACCAGCTGAAACCTCCAGCATGGGGTGGGCAGGAAAGTTTTCCATTGAGACTGGATGTCACTTCACAGGTCCTCTGATGAAACTGCTTGTACAGCCAATCTGAACTGTGCATGATCGTGCTCTGTGCCGCTGACCGCAATCTAGCAGCATACATCTAAATTTAAGCAAACGTGCAATGACAGATATGCACAAGGAGCCACATTTCACCTCTTACGTTGCAGAAAATCTTGTTTAGAGGAAGAGAAAGGCCAGAGGGACATGACTACAAAAGAACACCTTCCTTCCTTTTTGGGGTGGTTGCTATTTAGAAAGGGAAAACGCGTAGTACTGCACAGCTGAAGAAACAGCATGACACATACATTTTGCATAGCAACTTGAATAAAAGCTACTGAGCTCTTTATGGAATTAATTATCCAAAATACATGATTTCTGCCCAAATAAAGAGAAATGGTGGTGAGTAGCAAACATTAGAAAAACTTCACTTGGCTGAGATTCTGCAAAACCCAGTTCAGGATTCAGTTGAAATCTCACTTCCATTTCAAAGCAGACAGAGGTAGGACTTCTCTTTGGGTTCAGCAGATATAAAGAACATTGTTTAAAAATTTAAAAAAAAAACCCCAAGACCAACAAAACCAAAAAAAGCAAAACCCTAGCAAAACCCCCACACTCCAGAAGCATTTCCCAAGTAAATTTAAATGGGAAAAAAATAAGGTAGATTTCATCTGTATGGGCCAAGAGGACTAGACGGGGAAAAGAGAACACCTTTTGTTTGAACTGCCCCTCAGTTAGAGGGCTAGAATCTATTGCATACCATGGCCTCTCCTCTGTGTGTGCCAGGAACCTTGCAGCCCCCTGTGGACATTATCTTAGAGGGTAAGGGACATTAACATGCAGGTAGCCATGCCCTCCTCTCCTCTGTAATTCCAGTCACAGTTATAGCAGGGTGGTGCGCACAAGACAGAGGCAGAGCCTCAGCTTCTTGTAAAAACAAAGGAAAGCATAAGGCCACAAGTCGGAATACCTGCCCATAGTGGTGGCAGGCACAGTACTTCAACCTGTTCTGGGGGCCTCAGCCGCAAGACAAATCCTGTCCATGTGTAACCACATGGTGGCCAGAGAACCCGTAGGTGGGCTGGGATGTGGCCATAGGTGTGTGACAGGAACAAGACTGCACACAATGGAACACTTGGGAATGAAACCTTGTAAAGAAAGGCAATAAATAAATAAAAGGAAAATAGGTGGAGGAACAGAGCCTTCAGTCTGCAGACTGAAATTACGTGTTCTGTCAGGCTGGCAAAGATAAAAGCATAATTGTTTTTTTTAATTCTGGCAAAGAGGGAGCATTTTTCCAGGCTGGAGATCACTGTCCTGCTCTCTGAAAGGAGGCTGAAGAGCAACATGTGCTGCTGCAGCTGATTAACAGTGCCACCCGCCGGCCTACTGGAAGACTGCCAGTTCATATGACAGGGAAAACAAGGTAATGTACATCTACTCACCGGCCACCTTTCACCCCAGAAAATCTTCACAGCCAGACTCTGATCCTGCAAGCCCTTTGCCAAATACATAGGCGCTGTTCCTATGAGCAGCTCCAAGGAAGGTCTTGCCCACAGAGGTTCTATGCAGCACAAACTTACCTAAGCTTCAGTAGGGTCAAAGGAGATAACGGATGGCTTGGGGTTTTCTGGTAGAGCTAAGAGTGAATGACAGAGTATCCAACTCAGGAAGGCTTCTTCTACTGCGGAGCACACCAGTCAACGTGATGAGCCATGTCAGAATCTGGCCTGAAATTATTAAGTAACCAGATGGCAGGAGGAAGCATAAATGCAACCAATGAGATGTGTGTTGGCAATTAGATATTTAAAGCTGTACTTTCCACTGCTTGTGGGGTGATTTCCTATTAGAAGCTGAACTTTAAATTGAATTAAGTTTGGCACCTGACAGTCTCTCTGCTCAAAACACTTATTAGGAGAGCTACTATTGCCTGGTTGTACTAAAAAGAGACTAAAAAATATGCTAAAGCCAACAGCTCCAACAATGCAAAAAAACCCATTAAAGTTCTGCTCCAATAGAGTGAAGCCAACATCAAAAACTCTGCATTAAGATTTCCTTAAAGTGAATCAAAGGGTCATGGAACCTTTCACACAGTTTTTTTGGACAGCAGTAAGGAACTGGTTTCATCCCAGAGCTGCAACAAAGAACTGTGTAATGAAAAAGCAATTGTGGGAGAAGGAAAGGTGTAATTTATAAAGGCAGTCTCAAATTTTGCCAGCCTTGCATGCCTTTGCCAAGAATACCGGTCAGGATTTTGCTAGATTGTAAGTACGTGATTATGTGGCTACATTTTATATTTGAACAAATGGAAGTGAAACAGACTTCTGGGGAACTGGAGCAGTATAAACAGTTCATATTATGTAGTTGTAATGTGCTGTTGTTAATGCAGACAGCTTCCTTTCCAGTGAGATGTCTATGTGGGCATGTACACGGAGTCCCAGGTAACCACTAAAAACCTGACTAAAGCAGGTATAGTGAGACAAGGGGTAAAATACGAAGAGGAGGAAAAATATGGTCAAACAATACTGTATTTCAAGACCCAGCAATAACCTAATGCAAGGGATAATATCTGACCATCAGTGACAGTTTAATTTTCCATCTCCAAAACAGATCTGGGATTGAGCCAACATCCTTATCCAAAGACTCTTTGACTACTGAAGCAGTCTACTTCCTCTCCAGAGCCACTGGCAATACGTAAATGTTCTGACCAATAAAGGCAGAGAGATACCGAAGCGAATAATGGCTGTGTAAGCCATGTTTCTGAAGTGGATGCATACAGACTGCCTGCGTGATGTTGAAAAGATCCTTGGCTTTCTGCGCACGTTTCTCAATGAAATTACTGCATCTTCATGGTTTTGAGACTGTCATTGAAGATGAATATGGTTGTGAAGCAGAAGAGGAGCCTTTGTTCCTAGGAAAGTAGTATCTAATAAGAAGTGTCAAGGAAATGCCAGACAACATGTCCACTAAGAGATTCACCAACAAAGGAGGCAGAATGCTCTGAATACTATTGTCTTTGTGCCAGGTTTTCAGCTTCACAGAGTTGCTGACAGTGTCAGTATAGCAAATGCATATCTTCCTAGAGAAGGGACACAACAGAGCCTCTGTGTAAACCTCTTTTTCCTGTCCTGGAACGTGAAAGCAGTTAGCTGTTTTGTTATGAGAGCCTGTCCTAACTAACACACACCAACTCCACCATGTTCAGCCAAGGAAGCAGGTTATCACTTGCGTAGAACATTGTAATGTTTTTTTCACATTCTTACTTTTGGTACTTTCTGAGTCACTTCCGTTATTCTGAAATTCCAGTCACCTCACCCACAAACGTGGCATATACAGGGAAGTTGATGGCTGTCAACAGAAGACTAGAACCTAGTTCTAACAAATTCTGACAGGCATACTGAATCACACAAATCTGTCATTATCACCTAAAGTCCCCACTATGGAATGAACACCTGGATGAAAGCAAAGTTTTTAGCTGGACTGTGGCCTCTGTGACTTGCCTTGCTTCCTTGCTTTGCATTCACCAAGATATTTAGGGGATCATTTCGATATTAGACTGTGAACAAAAGAAGACATACTCTGAAAGGATACATAAGAGTGGGGATACCCCGCGTTGCCAAATACTTTTGGATGAGCCGTTCGGTACCATACCAGTTGAAACCTTTTGTTGCATACCCAATGCGTGGAAGATGCACTGTTGCTGACAAGGAGCGAACAGAGAGTGCACACGCTTTAGGACAAGATACACATATAGAAAGCAATCTAGTTACGGACTTCAAGCTACCCAACAAGAACAGAAAAAGTATTTTGGAACACAACACATCTGCCATGAAGATCTCACTCTTACTTCACTTCAGATAAAACACTACAGGAGAGGTGGAAATCGGTCATCGTCTTTAGGCACAATCACACATGTGAAGATTCACTGTTCTTCTGCACAAACACTTACCATTCCTTTTCTTGGCTGCTAAATAAATCTTCTTCAGGCCCTTTTCCAAAGCAGACAGCTTAATGCCAGACAAGTTGTTGGACCGATCCCGGTGCTGTGCTACAATCAAGGCCAACTAAGGAGAAAACACACAAAAACATGAAATGGATTCTATATACAGCACCAAGAGACACAGTGACAGCTGCTGGAAAACTGCATTACTATTAGCTTTAATAAATGAGAAAAAAATCTCATTTTCTCTATTGTTTAACTGCAACTTAGCCATGTTCAGTATTCAGTGCCATTACTATTGGGAAAAAGACAACGTTCATTTCGCACAGTGTCAACAACATGTGTACAGAGCAACACAAAAACTTCTTATTCTCACCAAGTCTTGTCCTTTTTTCCTGGATTTTTTATCATCAATGGGGAACAACAGGGTTCCTCCTAACTCCAGGTCTGTCCAGAAAACAAGAGCAGAATGACAAAAAAATCAGTCCTGAAGAGTCAGCGGTGAGTCAATGCAGCAGTGATTTCACTGTCACATTCTGTATTAGTCTCTGGAAGCAAGACAGACTTTACCTTTCCCCACCCCAAGACACACAGACACACACACGCGTATCCCAGTTAAAGACTACAAATGGAAAGAGAAACACTAGAACAAGAAGAAAGCATCTGCCAGGAAATTTAAAAAAACAACAGATCCACCTTACAGCAAGATGCGCATTCCTCACCAGCTGTAGGTCACTCAGAACTGCTAATACATGCTCAGGAGAAGATTAGTGCTTGGAGGGAACCAAGGGCTCAACTGAGTGCTGCCTGTGGTGACTTTCATCCTTCTTAAAAACATTTTGACAGAAAATGCAGGGCTCTGTCTTATACAGTGAAAAACATCCTGTGAATAATGTGGTTTGGGGCTTTTTTTCATGATTTGCAGCATGAATTGGAATGACCAATCCTTATGCAGAGTCCTCACACTCCAAACAAGTCAAGTCAAAGCACCTGCTGTATTACTACTTTCAGAGCTAGGGATGCACATATCTAGAGAAAATAAATATGCGTATCAAGGTATCGAGGCACCTCACTCCTGCAACATCAGTGGAACTGAAGTTCTTTCAAGTACCTTGGCCTAAGGTCATGTTTTAATCTCTTACCTTTCATCTTTCCTGCCATCTCATATATTTTCCTTGGCTGATCAGAACGAGCCTCCAGAGCTGTAAATAAACCACCCCTTCCCCAGCGGCCGGAGTCATCTAGAATGAAATGACAAATTAGACTCCCTTTAGAAAGTGAGGTTGAAGACCACCCCTGGATGAAAGGGACCTAGTCTGTACAAACGCAATGAATGATTATCAAAAACAGATACGGGAACCACACACGAACTGAAGCCAACCAGTACTCAAGGGACCGTCCTAGAGGATAGATCTCAGCCCTTGAGAAAACCAAACTTGTCACAGTTTCCTGAAACACACTGTGGGAAAAATTCCTTCTTACTATCCACTGAGGATGCTCAAACAAGTACTAACCATAGCATTGAGCGTGTAAACCTGGCCGTATCCTCACTTATATGCATATAGGTGCATAGAGCATGCACCTAGTATGTCCACAGATTGGTGCCTTGGGCTTCCCACAACTAGATGTTCATTATTTGTGGGCTTTCACTTTTACTTGGCATTTCCACTCTAAACATGAGGTTTTGTGCCAAGTTCAACAAAAGCCAAAGCAGATTATAATGTTCTGCTATACCCCTGGGTCAAAGAGCAGCTCCAGTACTGATTCAGGAGGAACTCTTTAACGTGAATACCTCTCCCTCAGCTTTAGTGTCCTAACAGAGATCCTTAAATTAGGAGACTAGCCTAGAGCCTCTGTACTGTTCGTGTTGAGAGATGAGCACCGAGATAGAGAAACTCTGACCTGAGCCTCTGGAAGTGCGTGTCTCTCTGCTGACTGTATAAGGGAGATGATTTTCAATATCTCTGTTCAATGCCTACAGCTTCCATGGGAGGAACAAAAGGCCCTGCTCTCAGAAGGAATTCTCCTCACTTGGCCACAGACATAAAATTTCAAGCTATACAGGCACCTTTCAAGAAGCTCACCCATAAATCCAGAGGAGGCATGAAAAGACCCATATACACCTTGCTAGTACTTGTAGGGGTCATACATGGTAGAGTAGAGGCTGTATTGCCTCTGCACCACTCAAGATTAAAGTCAGACTCAAATCAAAATTATCTCTGTCTGGATGGGAATTAGAAACTATTCAGCTAGTAGGGACAATTCAGCCCCCTGGTCAACCTCACCCAACAACACTGTTGTTGTTGTAAGTCCCACCTAGGCAGTGGACAATGATGGCATCCTCCTCTTCTGCTTTGGGGTGGGTGACATCTCCCATGACGTACTTGATACAGTTCAGGTCTGCATCTTTGTAATCTAAATCCACATTCAGACCAGCCTCGTCCTCCTCAAACTCTTCCTCAGAGTCACTTTCCTGTGAAGGAAGGCAGGTGGATGTGTAATGATTTGCCTCCCACCAGGCCATCCTGAAACAAAACAAGAGAAGATCATGTTCAATGAAAATCAAAGGTCGGGGGTACATACCTGGTTTTAAATCATTGCAGTGAAACACAGGAGACCCAGACATGCATTCCCTCATCTCCCCTTCCCTATTTTAGACCAGCACAAAGTTTATCACGGTTGTTATCTGTGATATTAAGAGCCACATGCCAGTGTGATAAGCCAATTGCAGGCATGGAAAAAGGGGGCATGTGACAAAGGGCAAGGAGCTACTTAGAGTGGTGAAAAGGAAGAACATCTAGGAAACAAGGAGGAGAAAGTTAAGAGACATGTCAGAGAGTCATAGATGTCAGACCAATTCATAGGGGCCAACTGTGACGTTAGAGAAGACTTCTCCCAAAACCTCACTGTACGTTCAGGTATGGGGCTCTTATTCAGGCCAGTCTCCATGAATTAAATTAAGATGTGAAGTCAGGCAGTGTATTCAGCGGTAAAGAACCCTTGCCAGGGGCTCAAGCCATTTTTCCACCTTAACATGCCTACATTATGCAGTTCGAGCGCACACAGAGAAACATCCTGATGTATGAAGTGTAACTCTCTCATGAGGGTGGCCTGCAGCCATTTTGTCATCTTCTCCTCCCCTCACCCCGAGTCCCACTTGCCAGTGTATACAGAGCATGACTTGTTTTTGTCAATCAGACACACATTTCTTGAGCATAGTGTAACACACATCAGCTTACAAGAAGGAGATGTAGTACAAAGCATACTTTTTTTTGTGTTCTGCCTCTGCTTTTGCCTTCTTCTTTTCCTCCATAAGCCTTGCTCTCTTTGCTGCTGCTTCTTGGCGCTTCTTCCTCCTAGCCTCCAGCTCCTCTGCGCTCAACAAGTGCTTCCTCCTGGTTGACTGTTCCCGGAGGCCTGTGAGAAGGGCCTGGAGAAAGAAAGAAGTATAATGGAAACAAACTGCTCATCTAAAAGCTACGTCTGGTACCCACCTCAACCTACAGTCCTTTCCAATTTCTCTACTTGTCCACGTCTTAATCATCAGATCACAATTGTCACATAATATGTGGTTTTGTGACCCAAGTTTACATGAGTGCCCTGCACATCATATTTCTGATCTGTTATCAGAATTGCTGAATTGTCAAGCCCTCAGAGTCAAGAAACAACTTTACACTGACATCCAAATCTTTTAACATGCCTTCTGCAAGCTGTAGATAAAGAGAGTAAACTGTCAGTCTTATTTTCCACAAGCAAATGAAAGAGCATCATGTGCTCTGTCATGTCTTTTGTCTTACATTTGCTTTGTTCCGGAGAGCTCTCCCTTCCATACTGGTCTCTTCAGTCAAGGCTTTCTGAAGATCCAAAAGCTGATCAAATGCCTTTTTGTCTTCTCTGCTGGGTTCTTTTGAATAATCTTTGCCTTCATACACATACATGTGATCTTTAAAAAATAATTCAAAAGTGTAAAAAAGAACTGAAAGCCACTAACACCTAAAATGTGCAGTGAGATCAAAAGAAATTTAGCTTCTCTGTGACACTGTTCTACCCTCAGCAGAAAAAGATGTTCATTCTCGTAATTTTTTTTGTATGACCAGTGTCAGCATCATGTAAAAACAACAGAATCAAGATTTGCTTCCTTAGGCAAAAGCTTTTCATTTAAGTCATTTATACTAGCAAAGAACCTTTATTCTTATTTTGGTCAATTAACTATTTTAAGTTGTGGCTCCACTGCTGTTCTCTTTGGTCATTCTCTGCCAGCAGTGAATCCATTTAGCTTTGCTATCTAGTTACAGGCAACTCTTGTAAAGGGACAGCAAACTTTTGGTTTTGAGATCCCAAACAAAGGTGGCCCAGAGTTACTGCTCATCAGGTGAGCCATTTTCCCAATAACTATTACACAATGTGGTACCACTGCTCCTCTAAGTTACAACAGAAAATACCGCTCTCTGCTAACTCTCGGCAAATAATTACTTCTTGCTGGCAACTGCTGCAGGACGGACAATACCTAACCTGCAGGGCCATATTTCTGCTTCAGCCACAGGTCTGTATTTAAGTAGCACAGAAATTCAGTCTTTCTCACCACGATGCTATAAAAGGGAAAGTATCCTTAGAATTTATTCTCATATAGCATGGGGCTATGAAAAACTAACCACAATTGTATGACTTGTGGACTGTGTTCTCATTTGGCAGAGTACTGAAAACAGAGTAGGTTTATTCTAGTTGCTCATACTCCATGACACCACATTTCTTTTCTCATATTTTGGAATTTTTTAAGGTCATTTTATCTTGTGACTTTCATGGCGAGTAATCTTTTGTTTAGAGATAAATACAAACCACCTGCTATATAGCTTTTCCTTAAGTTATCATTATATCTCTAAAACTGTAGATCTATTTTAGTGGTTCTCTGTGGGAAAAACAGTATCTGCAATTTGAATATTTCCCCTTTCCCATGAATTTCATCTGAGGTGTCAAAATATTTGAAGCACATGAAGGAATTCAGCCCTGCAGCCACCAAACTGGGCAAGTATTGTTACTATTATCTTACAAATAGGCAAATAAAGACACAAAAAGGAGAAAAAGACCAATAAAGGCTCAGAAATAAAGTTTGTGGATAGGCCACAAACAAAATCCAAGTCAATCATTCAATTACAAGTCCACTTTTATTCTTGTTGCCTGAAAAAAATGCCACCTCTGCCTGGGAAGCCTTCTCTAAGAGCATCCAAGTGTCATGCATTTCATAGGCACTTAGATTCTTAACTTACTCTCTGTATCCTCCTCTTCATTGTCGTCTTCGTGTGGCAGCACAACATCCGTTACCCACTTCCCTCCTTCTGTCTCTCCAAGGATGTTTTCTAGCTCCACGTCCTGTATAGTACTCCCCTCAGAGGAGAGCAATTTATCCAAGCCAAATTTCAAGATTTCACTCAGCTTTAACAAAGAGAAAGGGAAGTTCAGTATTAAGATCTCCTAATGCCGTGTCAATCCCAGTGTCTTGGGCTTCTTGGGCTTAAGTGCAAAAAGGATGTGTGAGTGGAGAACTCTAATCCTTAATGTTACCTGTCAAAACACTTGTGCTTTAACATGCTTAGTCCTCCCAACACCTGATGGGACAGGCCCCTAGAACATACCTCCCTCAAACATAATTCATCCAGACTTGAACGGTCATTTTTCTCCAGGGCTAAATGACAAAACAGCTTTGTACTGACTGCAGTCAAGCAGCTTTTTTCATAGCCAGAAAGACCGGGGTTGCTTTTGCCCCCAGCCCCTTTAAAACAAAAGTTTAATACCACAAAAATCCATGGGGAGAAAAATAGCAGCATGGAATTTCCTATGGGCTCAGTTCCACTTCTCCCATGGAAACTATAATTGCTGCTGGGATGGGGAGTGGAGGCAGCGCGGGAAAGGATACATTAAGTCCAAACCTCTCCCAGGCTTATCTGCATACGGGGGGGGTATATTTGCCTAAATGTCACTTTGCTTGAGGTTTTCAATCCAAGTTCTCAGCACAAACCTCAGCTTTCTCGTCAGAATTATAAATCATGCCCTGACTCCTGAGACACTGTATTTGCCAAGAGGTCAACAGAACGTTGACTGAATTTCAGACTAGAAATCAAAAGCTAAGTACTTATCATCAGCTCTGTTCGCGAGACAAAAGCACCAGAGACAGATAAGTTCTATAAACAATGAGTCAGCTTCCACTTTAGACCTGCTATAATTAAAAATAAACAAGTAAAACAAGGAGAGGTTTTGCCTTCCCCTTTTCTCCAAGAAAACACACCCTTTTCCAACAATGGATGCACTTCAAAATTGTAAAAACTGTCTTCAAACATCAGATATTGTCTGGACCTGGGATGTCACTTTGGTTCATAAGACATGCAAAAGCTGTCATGTCAATGCACATCTCCCCCAAAACATGTGTTCATATCAGACATAAACACAGAAACACTCTTCGACATTTCTAAAGATGTTACTGGAGTCAAATTGAGGATATAGCTCTATTTTACCTGTAACTCTGCTGCTCCCTGAGGCTTGGGCACTCCCAGAGCAAAGTGACCCCCTTCTACAATGGCATTTGTCAGCCGGAGCTTAGAAGCAGCTCTCCGGTAGATTATTTCTTCAATTGTATCTCGCCCGATCAAGCGGATAATTTTTACAGGCCTTGAAAGGTTTAAGAAAAATCTTATTATTTCCTTTTTTTGAGGTGCACTAAAGCTGTTCCCCTGCATGGAGCACTGCCCCTTCACCCACTCTTTTGGCAGAGAAAAAAAGGCAAGAACAGAAACAACAATAATAATCAGCAGAAATGTAACGCTGATACAATTGTTTCTTGAGACAGGAGAAATGTGAGACTATGTGAGGGTGCAGGCAAACCTCCAGATTTCCCTCTCCTCCAAATCAGCAGAGCTCCCACCCTAGACACATGGCAAGACAAGACTGCATGAGGCTAAAATGGAAAAACAAAGACATAAAATCCTCTCTGCTCTTCTTCTTTGATCTTCAGTCTATTGTACTTTAACCCTCCATTGCTTATGGATAGGGAAAGCAAATCTGAGAGGCCAAGACAGTCAGCAACCAAACCAGAAGAAGCAACATTTCTCACTTGTTCTGCCCAATCCGGTGAGCTCTTGCTATTGCTTGCAAGTCATTTTGTGGGTTAAAATCACTATCAGTAAAAATAACTGTATCTGCTGCTGTCAGGTTCATGCCAACTCCACCTACAAACAAAGAAGAAGGTCACAAAACATGTCACCAACAGAAAATAAAGGAGAAGCTAGAGAATTTACGCTACGCAAGGTTCTGTCAGATCTGATCAACTGTATCTAATTCAATTCCTTCCTCAGTCCCAAATCTAAGTCTCATAAGAATCTAAAAAGATGGGTAAGCCTTCCATTTCCAGCTTTCTGCAGCAGCCCAAAACCAAGCTGTACTGTGCAGTGTAGTCAAAAAAGGATGCAAGGGAACCATCGCAAAGGGAACTGGTTACCAAGGCTGATGAACACAGACATATTCTTCCGCTGGCAGGCAGATTAACCCAGCAAGGAATGGCTCCACTGAGGCTACAATGGACTGCCCCAGTCATGACTTGGCTGCAGCACTGAAGCAACAGGTAAATACACTGCTGAAACAGTGGAAAACACCAGGCCCAACTATACAACAACTAGAGCCGAGATTATTATGTAACTTAAAAATTGTTGAGGTTGGAGTCTGAGCTCTCATGGCATTAAAAGAGAAAAAATACAGTTAATTATATTGTTTTAACACCCACTGTTTTGACTACATACTGTAGTTAAAGAGGGGGGAGCCTGCTGCCTTCCATTTCTTGCAGCTTATGCCAAGCACCTCTTCACAGAAATTGGAACATCCCTGCAAGTGGAGACAGTCACACACCTGAAATTCTCTGTCCATAACAGTGACAGAAATACTGTTAGCACACCTGTTCCCAGCTGAATACAAGATGCTTTGGCTGGACACAGCAACGGGCAGTAAAAAACAAGTTAAGTCTGGCCGATATGGGCTGGGAGAGCTCAGGCACTGTGGTGAGAGACACACTTATTCCTACCATCTAGCATTTGGCGCTTCTCTTCAGTCTCTCTAAATACTTCCCTCAGTCCACTGCAGTACCATTGGAGACAGGCTTATCCAGGAAAATCTGATCAGAAGTCCAAAGGAAAACTCAGTTCAAATTAGGTGCTTGAGATCAAGCAGTGTGGATCCCTCCTCTGGAGACAAGCCTGCCTCTGCGCTTGCTTGAACAGAGAGACAGGGAGGTTTGAAATGATGTAGAAGACACAGATCTGCCTGAGGAGCTAAGAGGGGGAGAAATACAGATCGCAGTCCCATGGCACTCTTTGCAGTCTGAGGTCAGTAAAAGGCTCTCATTTGAGTCCGCCTGCCAGCTAGAGAGCATGTCCATGTTCAGCAAACTCCAGAAGCAATTCCACCAGCTTACTTAAAGGAAGTCTGTTCCTGCCTAAAGTCTGGGGCTTGCAGAAATAAGATGCTAATGAGATTCCTTAAGCTCAACCTGGCACAGGGACAGGCATTATGGGACTTGGAATAAAAAAAGTAACTCAAGTGGCTGCAATATGAAAAGTGTCTTGGCATCAACTGCCAAAAGGAAAGCACAGAAACCAGATGTCCTAGCTGAGAGACCCAAGTTCAGGATGTGACTCGTCTCCCTCAAAAGTCCCCCACATGAACAGGCTCTGCAGGATTCAGAACTCCCTAAAATCTTGCCAGAGAGAGCAAAAGAAGAGTGCAGAGGCAAGATGGGCTGTTTGTCTCTCCTTTCCTTACTTACCTGCTCTGGTGCTTAGCAGGAAGATGAAGATAGGCTGTTGACCAAAGTTCTTAATGGCAAGGTGTCGCTCTTCACCCCTAACAGAACCATCCAGCCGCTCGTAGCTGTAGCCTTTTCAAACAAGAAACATGTATGGTTCTGAAATTCTGTCTGTGCTCTTACCCTCTTACCTTATTCTCTATTGCCTCACTGCTGTCCTGAATTTTTTTATGCCAAATCCTCCTGCCTTGACTCTCATTTTATTGCCTTCAACTTCTTCATTCTTTCCCAGTCAAACCTCGTATAAAGTGAAGTAGTGACCCTGACTTCCAAATTGACTGTTGGCAATAGGCAATTTAGCTGAGTCTGAAGCAGAGACTCAGCATTTAATTTACTGCTTGGAAACACAACAGGAAAATTCAGAGCCAAAGTAAAAGAACGTTAGCACACAGTCCCATTTAAGTCTCTGCTGTGCTGGCTGTTGGCCGTACAAAACAGGCCAACAACCATTGGATCCTCCTTATGCAAACTCCCACGGCCTTGAATGTGTGCTTTCCTGTGGGCAAGCAGTATGGGATTTGGCCCTTCATTTGGCTGTAGCCTGCATTATTACTTGTCCAAAACCATAAACACTAAACAAAAGACTCTTTCATGGGAAATCCTAAGTAGGCATGGAGCCACGTGGATTGAAACAAAAGAAAATGTCCCAAGAATACTTGGGTAACTTTGCCAAAAATGGTCTGATCCAACCTGCCCTCACAGACATGTTGGGGCCCCACTGCCAACAACTGTTTTAATCAAAAATTAATTTCCTGGTATGAATGTGTCCCAATTTGCATTTTATGCTGGACAAACTCAATGTAGAGCAAGCCTATTGCCTTCTGTGCAATTACTTCAGGACTCAGGTACGTAATTGAACACAGGTATATATGAAACATTGCTACTCTGCCATCTGTTAGCTCCATTTTATTGAGGAACCAAAGCTGAAACTACTTTGAAGAACAACATTGACGAGCCAGCTCATTTCAATCAGGTGGTAGCGCAGCAAAGAGCTGAGCTCAAGACCCTGCAACAATATGGTTTCTATCTACTAAGAAGCAATAAATCCACAACACGGTCCCTTCTCCATTCCAGGCAGATCAACCAAAATCAGAGGAATAGTATGGCAGAGATCATTAGGATAAGCCCTCTGCTGCCAAAGAGCGCAGAACATACCTCTGTAGTCCATGTAGTCTTGCAGGATATCAAGCAGTTGAGTCATCTGAGAAAAGAGCAAGACACGGTGGCCACTGGAAGAAGAACATGAGACACCATGAGCCTCAACATAGTGTGACAGCATTTCACAGGGTGGTAGAGGGTCTACAATAGCTTAACCAGTCACTGCTACATAGCAAGGCCTCATCAACGCTGCACGCTAAGCCCCAGAGTCATGGCCCATTCCCTCACCACATTTTCAGCCCCAAATCCAGATGCAACCAGTCAGCGTCATCTCCCATCATCAGTTGCCATGTCTAGTGTCTGGAGTCACAGAGATGTAACAAGGCTCTGGGCACAGCTCTGCTGCTGGCTGGATGCTGCCTGGTGAGGATCCAAGGAGCCTTCCTAAAAGGATCCTCAGCTTCAACCTAGCATCACAATGTCTTCCTCACCACATGACCTGCCACACCAGACTGTTCTTGAATCACACACTACAAAGCATCTTAAATGCTATGAAAATTCAGTATCAGCCTCTCTGTGGCAGTAGAGCATTTCCTCCTCCAGCAAATGACCCCCAAAAGATCAAACTCTGCCTACAATCGTGTATAAGTGAGAAATCAACTCTCCTCACTCCCAGCTATAGGCCCCGGTGTTCTTTTAAATCAGACTTACTGCAGAGCAGAACATAGGCATTTTCAAGTCCAGAATTTGCACAGGGCAAAGACATTCAAGGGAGAGGCACCCACTCACAAGATGCTATACAGCAGAAGGACAAAGACCTCCACAACTACATCAGAACTTCCCAAGGTCTGCTGAAGTCTGTCCTTTGGAAGCAGCCAAAAGGAAATCACAGCCCAATTAAGACAGAAGGTAGAATTTCTGTCATGCAGGAGGCACTGTTTCACAGACTGCACAAGAATACCAATCGCAGCTTGATTTGCTTCCCATCTGAGAGCTGGAGGGAAATACCCAAGGTTCTCGGGTTCCAGGTTCTGAAGTCACCAAAGCTCAACACAAGGAGTTCTGAATGCCATTCCCAAAGCTGAAGTTTCAGCCTATTCTTGATTTTTGGTCCAGTGAAATTTCTTTTTCACATTTGCTAACCATTCTGCCTCCTGCGTTAACACAGGCATGACAGGACAAAGAAACTCAAATGATGCATTGGAAGCTATTCTCAGGAAATCCATGGTCAAACCATATAAGCTGAATACCATGTCAGATGGTTATTCTCCCAGGTTCCCAAATATGGAAAATATGAGAACACCTGAGAGAGTTAGTGAAGTGTTTTGAGAAAAGTTTAAAGGGAAGCTACAAAAATCTACCATCTCTAATGCAGCTCCTTATACTGAAATGACTTCTCTGAGGTACTCAGTAACATGTAATGAATACATAAATAAATACACACAGTGCTTGTGTTGTGATGACTATGTGCTCAAGCTATGGCTAAATAAGGTAGTTTGCCTTCCCAGTTTACCTCTTCTCCCTACGTCAAGCCCACTCTATCTTCCTCACCCCAACATGACATACCCAGCATACAAGAACGAAAGGAGTTTATCCAACAAACACAGCTTGCCGCTGGCTTCAACAATATGGTCTCCAATCTCAAAGGGTTCTGGCTCAACACCTGGAACGGAAAGGAGTTTCAGAAGCAGACCTAATACCATGCAAGTAACAACTCAGTGGTCAACATCAGTGTGTCTGCATGCCAACTATTGCCAAGCAGACCCCCCGTGACGCTTGCTTGAGAAGTGGTGGTCTTTTCTGTCTCTAAAGAACACCCTCAGTAGTTCACAAAGCATTGTGACTTCTTTGTTTGGGTGAGAGAAGACGCACAAGTGGAGAGCTGCAGTAAGAAACTCAGACTTCACAGAGTCCCCTCCTTTTTTCCTCATTATTGATGAATTGTCATGTGTTGGAACTGGTCACAAACTCACAGCTGCTACTGATTCAAGTACAACGTTGTTTATTACTTGCTTCTTCTAAGGATTACACTGCCAAGCAGTAATAGAAAACCACTGTGTAAATCAAGAAACTTTCTTCTATTTTAAGAGCGAGAACAAGTGCTTTCTTACCATTGAAAAGGTACGGGTGGGCAACACATTTCCGAAGCTGCATTAAGACATTCTGAAGTGTAACCTTCCTTCCTGTTTCACTTTCAAATGCATCTGGAACAAAAAGCACAGAAAAGGTACTGAGCAGGAAAACCCATGCTCCATCAATGGGCGTGACTGGGAATGTCTGGGAACTAAGCACTGCTCTGCAGTGCTTCAGCACTGGAGTATCTCTCTCTGCACATCACATCTGCATTTGAATTTCCATATCGAGACAAACACCTTTGTTTTCATGGACGAAAGAAAATTTCCCTCGCATTGTTTGGACAACTCTTTAGAAATACGACCCCGAATAAAACTACTCTGCTTTGTCAAACTCCTTGGAAATTTCCGGACTTCCTGGAAAGGGTCACTGTCATTTTTCTAAGAGTGAATTATAGATCTAGAAGTCATCAAAAAAATAGTGAAAGAAATTTGGCTCAGTTCCTTTGAATTTTCCAACAAAAAAAGTAATACAGCACAGTCAAGATCTCCTGGGCAACCAGGATGTTAGGAAGGGTTGCATTTTTCTGAGGAGAGAAGAAAATACGTGCACATATGCTGACTTTAGAAGAAGAAGGTTCAGACTGCCGGTGATGTTCATGCAAAGCACTAGCACTAGAAGAACAAAGGGTCTCCATCCACCCAGTTTTACCTTCCCTACAACACATAAGCACTGGCAAGCCACAGGATGTGGTATGTCTAGATGAGAGAGGAGGAATTCAGAGAGAAGCAAGTACTTTCTCTCTCATACCTCAGGATGCTTTGTTATAGTTAGGTCATACACGAAGTGACAAGGAGCAAACTATTAAGGTAAGTCTGTGGCTGCATTGTCTATATAGCCCTGTGGTTTCCTAAGAAACTTGCATCTACATGCAGTAGGTTTAAATTTGCTTTATGGCATCTGTGCTTCTACTGGAAAATTTGCAAAAATCCACATATACAAAATTCTTGTAGCACCCTTTTGTCTGAGCACAAGAACATGGGGTAGGAGCAGGCTTACCTCGTGATAAGTATTTTTAATTACAGGCTGGCCCAAAGCAGAATCCTGAAGCTGATGCTCCCTAGCTCTGCAACAGCTCAGCTCTAGATCCATATGTCTCTTATTTTATCACAAGCTAAAACCACAAATCACACAGCCCAAAGTACTGAATTTGGCATGTTTATTCTATGCATATGCTGCAGGCCAAAGTATCTTCTGCTTCACTACAACAGAGCACAGATTTACAAAAGGAATTAATTTTGTTTTTAAAATTAACTGATAGCATTCAAACCCCTCAATTACCTAGATCTTTCATCAAAATGGCCTTGTAGTACTTCCTCTGCAGAGCTGACATTCCATGGTACAGAACCACTTCCACCTTCTTTGGCAGCTCTGCAGCCACCTCAGATTTGACTCTTCGAAGCAAAAATGGTTGCAGAAGATTGTGCAATTCCTTGGCTATGTAGAGGCAGGGGGAAAAAAGAGGCAATTACTGCATTAAATGTAAGGAATTTATACAGTACCTTTGTAACTACACTTTCAAAATAAATGTATAAGGAACCTTACATCTATTAGTGAAATGATTCAAGCCCAATTCTACAAACAGAGAAACCAAAACATAGCTGCATACCTCAAATGCTTAAGGGCTACATTGAGGCAAGTAATCATTACTTTTAGTGGCCTTGTTTTAAAGCTACTCAGCATTATAAGAAAGCAAATAAACAGGACACAACATGCTTGTTTCCTAGTCAAGATAACAGCTGGTTCTGATTGAAGTACAATATTGCTTATTACCAACCTGGCTCACTCTCCTTTTCAATCGTTTGGTAATATTCAACAAACTCTTTCACTTGTTCCCTGGGAAAGATGTTTGGTTCAACAAGGCTGAGTAAGGAGTACAGTTCCTGGAGGCTGTTCTGGATGGGAGTGCCTGTGAGTAGCAGGCTGAAGCCTACTGAGAACTGAAGGAACCACGAACAAAACAAAATTATTAGGAGAAAATGTCTGGAATGAAAAGTTACTTAATGTACAACTCCACCCACACCACTCAAGCTTAACTTAAAGATGACAGGTGGCACAGAACTGCAAATTTCTGCCAAAGCCGTACATAAGGTATGGTGTGACGGTCAAAGAGCTCCACCAAACTGACTAGGATGGCATCAATGCAAGGAAGCCAGGGTAAGCAAAACAAGAACAAAGTGCAAAACCGACACTGTTACAATTCTCAGATCCATGCACTCTACAGTCTGATACTGCAGACTCAGTGTTAGGCAATGAGAGATGACTTGAAAATGCTGTCAGAATAGGCAGTGAAATGAAACTGCAAAAGATTATGTTCCGTTTCTATTTGTTGAAAAACAGAGAAACATTATCTGGTCCATGCTGCTTACGGTAATCCCCATCAAGAGACTTGGGGAATATTCTTACATTTGAAAAAGTACAAGTTCCTCAAGTTTGGTAATAGAAAATACTTTAGGAGGAGAGCTAAGGTGAATCGTGCCTATTTCTTTGTGGCTACAACCAAAGCTCCTGAAATACAGACATCGAGGACATTATGTTCAGAAGATATAAGACTTTCAGGAATGTAATAAAAAAAAATATTTTTCAAGGTACTGTAGTTCACTGTTGCTGATGCCAGCCCAGACCCAATGCCCGTGTTTCACTGCCATGACAAGAAGTGCAGCCTTCACTCAGGCTTTCATTGTACTCTGGCAGGGTACTTTGGAAGCTGTGGCAAATCTACCAATTTCAATAAATAAGGGCGGCTCCATTAAATGGGACAATGGCAGTCAGTAGTTCATGACTTGAGGTCCCATGAACTACGCAAGTTCACTGTCTCAGAGCTGGAGATAGCCTCTTGTTGCTTTATACCGTCTTAGGTCAGCCAGACTTCTACTTCAGTAGCATAGCTGTGATTCTGTGCTATGTCTGGCTGCTTTACATTTTTAAGTCTCTCAAATCGCTCCAACGTGTCAAGCCCAAACATGAGTCAGAATGAGAGATAAGGTCCAAATACTGCCCACCTCCATGCAAAGCCAACATGATAGGCCTTTACTTGTCTGCCATGAAATATGGGAATCTGTTCACCAGCTCTGATGGTAAGTGGTTGCAGCCCAGAGCTAAATAAATCCTCAAAGGAACAAATAGTGAATCTATATGCTATACTGAAAAGGAAAAAGTCTTTAGACACTAGAAGATAGATGAGTTATTTTACCTCAGAAAGCGTCTTGTAAAGCAGAGAACTTTGATTTTTCAATCTGTGAGCTTCATCTACAACCAAGGTGGCCCAGTTAAAGCTGGATAAACACAAAACAGCATCTTCAGTTAGCGGCTGACAATTCATTCTTCTAAGTACAAAAAGACTGAAATAAGCGGTGTCTCTGCTTGACTGAACTTGAGATGGTCCCACCCCACGAACAACAAGCAAAGATCACAAGTTGGGTGGGAGGAATTCACAAGTACTGTTTTTCCAGAGCCAACACAGCTTCTTAACTATAGACTGGATGAGTTTTTCTGAAATCAAAACTGAGTAAATTCACTTGAATTTGTTGCTTCTCTCTCTACTCTCATTACTATGGGAAAATTACATAAGCACAAGTTAGTCAAACATGCAAGGAGGTCTACGATTTGGAAAAAGACACGTGAAACCAGGCCGTAGCACCTGTGCAAAAACCCAACAGCTATCAGGAGGCAGTGATGGCAGAGTGATTACAAGTCTTTTGCAAATCACCCAAGACAGGAGCTTCAACTTATTCTACGTTCATATAGCTATATGCAATGTCCCCTCAAGTAGGCTGCAGAATCACTGGTGATCTACTAGATCCACTAGGCTTAACACAAACCCCAGATCTTTTCAAGCCTTAGTGTTTGTGCCTGCTTATCACTAGTGTTTCAACTCCCACACTGCAGAGTAATTTCCACACAGTCAAGTCTGGCCGATGGGTAGGCAGGGAAGGAAAAGCCGCTTTTCTTACCCACATGCTTCTCTTTCCAGCGACAAGAGCTGGAATCATAGCGACCTACATTCTCCCCACAGCCTTTCTGCTTACCTTCATTCCCCTGTTTGCTATTTAAGAGTGGTTCTCCATTGCCAGGACAGTCAAACGTCATTATTCTTATTCTACGGGCTCAGCAACTGAATCGCAGAGGGCACACAGCAGTGTGAAGCACTGCAGAAGCTCATGTGCAGAGCTGAGTCTGATCCCTCAGGCGTTACATTAGAGCAGGGTTCTTGCTCAACTCATTTGTGTTGTTACACGGCTTGTAAGGAGCGGTAGTGGTGGGACATCCGATAACTTGAGTGACATGGCTTTGATGTTATGTGCTAGCCTTAGAAGTAGGAAACTGCGCTGGAGTTGACACTTCCGTGATATTAGGTCTAGTTATTTTGTCTCCCTGGGCACTACATACCAGGGCTAAACTGCAAAATAAGCAGAATCATACGGAGCAGTACAGTATATGATACGGAACTGTAAGGACAGTACGGCCGTGGCTACCTTTGATTAGGCCTGGCTTCTACCATGATGCATTCATTAAGCACAACTTGCTATTTCCAGCAGTAGTCAAGGACAGGTGCTTTGCTGAAAGACAACAGGGTGTCCACAGGGGGCCTGACTAGTTCTGGGAGATCCAAAATTGTGTCAGCGGGGGTCACTGGGTTTCTGCTCCTAGAAAGATCCTGAGCCACTCATGATATCCGGCTGACCCCAGCATTTGTCACAGCACTTATCACCATTGCAAGGTGTTGGCGCTATTACTAAAAAGTATGAAAATTCCTTCCCATTTCAAGTGTAGGTTTCTGCAAAATCCTGTATGACCATGACAATACTTCTTACAGGCTGAATTTCAGCTGTATAATCAGTCTTGCTAGACAGCATAATGCTCCAGAAGTCCTCTACAGTTCTGACTGGCGGCAAGAGAAAATAAACTCTCAGGATATGGTATTAGCACGATTTCCATAGTATAATGCAGGTGAATTTCAGCAAATTTTGCATCTAGTACCTTTAAAATCTGAAGCTTTTGAAGATCTCCTCTGTTCTAAGTATCAGTCTTCTGGACTGATATTTAGTGTACTGCTATAAGCCACTACGTATTATATTATTTTGAGTTAACTGGTTTGGAAACTGTCCTTGGGGGAAGTTCCCTTGCATCTTAGCTGACTTTAAAGATTCTTCACTGAAAGCTGGTAAAGACAATGCTCTAATCACAAGCAAAGAACATTCTTGGCTCTTGTGAAATAAGCACGGGATCTCACACATATACAAACATACACGTAAGAACTCACTGACAGAGATGCAGAATTAAATTTGAAAAAAATTAAAACCAGACTCACAATTTTAGAAATGCTGCATCTTTTAGACAAATCTGCAATGAAAAGAAATGAACCGTGATTTATGACTTAAGTTAATACATCAATTAAGAAACAGAGCATCTTTTTGTCTACTTGCAAACTATGGTGGATGGAGGAGAGTGGAATGAAGCCACCTATTGCCTGAGGAACGTAACACAGCAGCTATTGTAACCACAAGCTGTTGTGATCCTACATTTTAACTCATCTGGCAAAACACCAGCAGTAGAATCTCAGAGAATTAATGGTAATTTACATACACCATAAATGCTTTTCACATCTTTAAGGTTTTTCATATCTTTCTCACTCAGTAAGAAAGACCACGCACTTTCAGCATCACAATCTTTTTCAGCCTAACCAAACATATGGATTAATCTAAGCTATTACAATGACCTGATAGTATCCTAAAGTGTAGATGTTGCTTGCCTAACTTCAGATTCATAGGAAGAGAAATCAAGTCACTCAAGATAAATCCTTAAAAAGCACAGAATTTTATCATCAAAAACATTAGAGTCAAGAAAAATCCCACTCCAGGTAACTAAGCATCAGATCATATGAAGTCCAAAGCAGTGACCAAGGAACCTGGTTGGTTCCATTTACAACAGGATAGGACCTCAGGAGAGCTCTGAACAGATTCAGCCCAAAGTCCTACCAATTGTAACGGGAACCTCACCATTTTGCAGTCCAGGAATGAGAGTTTTGTCTGAGGAGGGCGTGCTGAAGAGGGCACAAAAAAAGCAATCTCTTTCTAAGTGTTCTTGCATTGCCCAATTAATAGAATCTTAATAAACATCACACGTGTATGCTTCTATTAAACATGAAAGATCTGTACGGCACCATACAAAGACAATGCAGATACCATTTAGGTATGCAAGACAATGCAGATACCATTACTTAAGGGTGGACTCTTTACTCTTTCTTTACTCAAGGTGTGATACAGCTTTGCAGTAAAGCTGGGGTTAAAGTAGATTATTTTAGGGACTTAGAAACTACAGCAACTTAGGGAAGTTAGTGAAATAGCTTACAGAGTAGAAAATCACTGAGGAAGGTCAGAGATGAGTACAGAGGACAAGGCATGAGCTGGGTGGTACAGAGTGGAAAAGGTGAGGAAAAACTTGGGCCCTTCTTTCAAATGACAAAGACATCATGTACCTCATATGTTGTCAAGAGTGCATGGAAGTGAGATTGCTCTTTCAGGTTCTGCTGCAATTTGGGTCGTTCCTCCTTGCTGCCTATGTATGTCACAAAGGAAAGACGTGGAGCAAACCTGTTGTCAAGAGAAAAACAGAGCAAAACCAGTGACCCAAGCAAAGTCTTTCGTGTATTTATGACCCTGGACCCCATTACCACACATGGCTACTGCACAGATAATGAGAACCTCCTATCCAAACACCCTGCCCTCCTGTGAGATGTGGCTAGATCTCAACTTTTGAATCTAACCCCTTCCTGACTAATTTGCATCTCAGGTTAACACCTCAGCTGCCGGTTCTGGTCTGGGCAAGTCCCAAAAAAACCTGCGTTCTCCTAGGTCTCAAAGTCCAAGGTAGATGACTGAAAACCAGTCTCACAGCCCATCTGTTATTCTGAAGTGAAAACGCTCATGAGAAGCAGGTGAATTAATACAGTTTACCCAGCTGGGGTCAAAGAATTGGCCTAAATCGTGCTAAAATACACGCAAAGAATGTCTACAGCAAACAGGTCCAAGTCAAGGCCTCAAAAAGCTATCCTCTTAATCAAAAAACAGATAAAAACAGTTCCATGGAAGAAGAGTTGGGACGATAAAACTTTTCCTCACTTAATCCCACCACTGATATTTGCCTAATGGTCCTCCTGGATAGCTGTTCACTGCTGATCAATGAAGGGATGCGCTTTGCCCCAACTATTCCAACTGCAAGTCTATCCAAATCAGGCCAGCTCACTTCAGAATGTAACCTGGATCACTTCAGATGCTGAAAGGCAGCATCACCTGATAATCACATAGACAGACTTCTGTCCTAATCTTTAACTTTCTGCCCTTCCTCTTTAAAGGAATCTTTGGGCTCCAGCTCAAAAACATACTCATTTGGGGCACAGCAATTGTGCCATCATCACAGCCACCGCATGCCAGTGGAGATGGGTTGCATGCACAGATGTAATGTATTTTGCATGCATACGTGAGCATGCCAAGAAACATACTATTCAGCTTGGGTCTTACCTTTCATCATACAGAATCCTGGGTGTCTTCAGCAGATTTTGCCTAAGAGAGGCTGAGCATGGAGGGTAACAGATCAATAAAAAGCAAGCAGCTAGTGAGGGCATTTGCGCTGAAATTCAGGCAATATTGGAAGCTGGATGAATTCATGTACACCACAGCATTGTAAAGACTACACATTAACTGCAAGTGCTGCTTGCATTGATTTGTTGTTTCGGTAGCTTCCCTTTTTCCTTTTCTTCATTTTGAAAGGAAGAAAACTCTTGGACTGAGCCCACATGAAGAGCATCTTTGTAACGTGATGTGCAAGAATATGATGAGCCAGACAACTGTTGAAACTTACCTCTCCAGTTCCTCCTTCCAGTTGCTCAGAACGGACAGAGGGCAAAGTATCAGAAATCTCTCTTTGTTTGTTACTTTTTTTGTCAAATAAAGAAGTAGAGAAATAGTCTAGAAGGCAAGAAAAATATTTCTTATAATAAGAAAAGAGTTAAACCCAACAGCCTGAACCTACATAAACTGTCTCCTTCTTGAGCTTTTTAGCTGGTTCCCATAGGTTCTCTTGCACAAAGCAGAGCTAAGAGAATGTCAAGTGAGATCCACCATCAATGACAAAAAAGCCTAGATCTCAAAACATGACCTCAATACCTGAAGCCCCTTTCCAAAGACCTTTCTCCACAGTCACAGAAAAGACAATCTACCATACATCATTTTCTAAAACTACCAGTTTGTTATTTAAGACCCACTGAATACCACCAGCTGAACCAAAGCACATTCATCTTCCAACAAAACTGAAACCCATTAAAAAAATAAAATAAAAAAAAGCAACACTGAAAAATTTACACCTGTAAATTTTAATCCATGTGTTTACACACACAAAAGTCATCTTGCTGCAGGTGCATCAAAATGACATCCCCCTCTATACTGGCTGTGTATTGTCCCTTCAACTCTGTGCACTATGAATTACAGATTCAGATGTCTGTAAAATGACCACTCATCTTTCTACAAAACCCTGAAACCTTTTTTTGACTGCTACTCAGGACTTAACGAGGGTTTTAAGTGATCAAGGAATGAAAGAAACAATGAGCTCTCTGAGTATGGACTTCAGCATGGAGCTGCTTAACTGACCCATCACTGGGGTCATTTTCTTTTCATTCTGCAGAAGCATTGGGCTAAATTAGGCAAAGATCATTTTCCAGAAGAAGACAACACACCTGACAAGTCTTCCCAAGACCCATCTCATCGCCCAGGATACAGCCATGCTGGACTTCGTAGCATTGCACCAGCCAGTTTACACCTTCTATTTGATAGGGACGAAGCTTAATGCCTGGGAATAAAAGCAATCTGTTACATTTACATAGTCATCCAATACACTCCATACATAGTTACACCTTGAAGCCACCAGAAACAGGTCCTGCATGACCAGACCTTCTCAAACAACTGCCCTGCAAGAAAAGCACACTGGTTTTCAGCAGAAACCGGTTTACCATGCTGGAGAGCAGAGACACCAGCGTTAGACCAAATCCATTAAATTAAACCATATGCAGGAACTTGTACACACAAAAATGCCCCAAGTCATTACAAAGGCCTGTACAAGGAACCTAATCTGATAATTAACCCACTACTTTGCATTCCTAAAGAACAGCCTGATTTTCAGCTCCAGCTGCTTTTTAACATACGTAAGTACTACATCCAGGGATATGCTTTATGCTACCAGAAATGTCTGTAACACTCTACTATAGTATAATAATCCTTTCTTACCAAGCTTTCCAGCTTTCCTACGCCTGAGCTAGGGCAGATCTCAAGTGCACGTCACTGTAGCTACTACCATCATTGCTGTCCTTATTATGGAGCACAATATGTCAAAACAAACACAAAATATGTCAGGTAGGAGCTCTTAAGACCTTTTCCTTGTACCTGGACTAAAGTGCTGTGTACTGTTAATAACCTCGTGTCATTGCCACTCTCCTCTCCATGGGGAAACGTGCACCCTGAGCGCATGAAGTAACTCACCAGCCCGCAGGAAACACAAATCCCAGCTGGCTCAGGGATTGAAACAAGGGCTCCCTGCAGCTAAGGCAAATGGGCAAGCAGGCTAGATAGCCCGGGCACACCCCTTTAATGTCTACCCTTCAGGCACTGGAAGGCACTTTAAAGCATTGGCAATCCCAAGCACAGATACAGGCTAGGTGGAGAATGGATCAGGAGCAGCCCTCAGGAGAGGGATTTGGGGGTGTTTGTGGATGAGAAACTCAACATGAGCCAGCAATGTGCGCTCACAGCCCAAAGAGCCAACCGCATCCTGGGCTGCATCCAAAGCAGTGTGGTCAGCTGGGCGAGGGAGGGGATTCTGCACCTCTGCTCTGCTCTCCTGAGACCCCACCTGGAATACTGTGTCCAGCTCTGGGGCCCCCAACATAAGAAGGACATGGTCCCATTGGAGCGGGTCCAGAGGAGGGCCACGAAGATGATCAGAGGGCTGGAGCACCTCTCCAATGAGGAAGACTGAGAGCGCTGGGGTTGTTCAGCCTGGAGAAGACAAGGCTCCAGGAAGACCTTATAGTAGCCTGCCAGTATCTGACGGGGGCCTACAGGAAAGATGGGGAGGTGCTTTTTACGAGGGTATGTAGTGATAGGCTGAGGGGTAATGGCTTCAAACTGGAAGGGGGCAGATTTAGGTATCAGGAAGAAATTTTTCACTCTGAGGGCGGTGAGGCACTGGAACAGGTTGCCCAGGGAAGTTGTGGAGGCCCTATCCCTGGAAGTGTTCAAGGCCAGGTTGGATGGGGCTTTGAGCAAGCTGGTCTAGTGGGAGGTGTCCCTGCCCGTGGCAGGGGGCTTGGAACTAGGTGATCCTTAAGGTCCCTTCCAACCCAAACCATTCCACCATTCGCGCTCAGCACCAACCCACTCCGAGGCGGAGGAGCGTGTTCCTGCTGCCCGGCTGCCGCAGCACAGCGCGGTCTCGGGGAGCCCCGGCCCCGCCACCGGCCCCACCGCGCTGCAGAGCCGAGGCCGGCGCGGCTGAGGCAGCCGGGCGGGCTGGCAGGGAGCGGCGAGCAGGGCCGTTCCCTCCGCCGCAGCCGCAG
The DNA here is from genome assembly GCA_013398295.1 of Chionis minor. Lineage (NCBI taxonomy): Eukaryota > Metazoa > Chordata > Aves > Charadriiformes > Chionidae > Chionis > Chionis minor. Next base: position 492,103 of record VZSF01003928.1, on the reverse strand, counting down.
CCCGCTTTCGCAGGCCCGGGGGCCACCTTTCACTTACAGTTTCAGGTCCGGGGGTCGTGAACACAGAGCCCAGACCATTTACAGCAGCCGCAGGGTGTCCTGTGTTTCCTCCATCCCTCCCCCCACCCCCCCGTC
>VZSF01003928.1:453055-491579 GCA_013398295.1 Chionis minor | reverse complement strand
AAAAAAAAAAAAACCACCCGAGGTTGCTGGGGGGGAACCGGCCGAGACTGCCGGGGGGCTCGGGGTGGGGGGGAGGTGAAAGCCGCGTCTGTGGGGAAATTGTAGGGAGGTTGTGGCTCCCTGCGTGGTTTTGAGTTTACCTTTGGGTGGGGATGCCGTGGGGAGAGCGAGCTGGCCTCTGGGTGAGGGTGTCGTGGGTGTCCTCAGGCGTGGGGAGCCCGAAGCCAACTCGGAACACAGCCGCCACCAGCTGTCCTCGGACGTGAAGGGGTTCGGGCCCTTCAGCCCTCTGAGGGGTGTTGTCAGAGGGGCGCTGAAGGCGACTGTCCCACCTTGGGTGGGCTTCGGCGCTGAAGGCGGCTGTCCCACCAGAGCTCTGCTTCAGGTGGGCTTTAGCATTGAAGGCAGCTGTCCCACCCGAGCGCTTCCTCGGGTGGGCTCTGTGGCGCCTTCGATCCTGCGGGTTGACTCCCACCGAGGTGTGGAGGGGTTGTGACCAGTGTATGGCAGGGTGCTGGGGGTGGTGGGGGAGAACACCCTGCATCCCCTTGGGCAGTGGGCACCTTGCGGCGTCAGCTGCCCGAAAGCAGGTGGGTTTTGTTGCTGCTGCTGCTGCCACCGCTGCTGCTTGACCTTTCTTTTTGAGCCAGCGTCAAGGTTAGGGACAAAAGTCTCGTTTCAGCAGTGTGACCTGAGGTAGAGCTTGGCAGCTGATGGGGCTTGGAGTGAACGCTGGTAACAGGCTGTGCCTTTATCCGCGAGAATACCTTGCAAGTGGCTTCCTTCTCGAATATAACAACCAGAATACCTTTTTATCCCTTGCTTCGTGGCCGCTTCTAGTGTGTGGTCCTGGGCTTGTTTCCTTTCCTGACATCCCCCTTGGAGGGGGAACGCAAGATTGTAAATCTCTTACAGAATTGTGCTGGTTTAGATTGGATGTAAATCATGGGGGGGAAAAAAAGAGACCATAATTCTTACGTAATATGTGAGGCAACGTATCACTTCATGGATCTAGGAGTGTGAGCCTTGCTTCAGACTTGTACTGCATTTGCACATCCCTTAACAGGTTTTTGAAGTCTATTGTTGAGCTGTTAAGACAGGCTAGAACAAGGCTGGTCTCTTAGGTATTTCCACACTGGGAACAAGGTATTCAAAAAGTGTTTTCAGCTGCCCACTACCATGGAATCTCTGAATTTCTCATGCTTTTCCAAGTTGACTCTGTTTACTGCAGGAGCTGGTTGAGGAACAAGAAAGATCCTAACGGGGAGAAACAAAATAATAAGCTTCTACCTTAGTCAGTGTTTGCATGATCTGCGGAATATGAAGAAAGGGATGGATGGAGCTGTATAGATGCCTCTTAACAGTGTTGCAGCCTGCAGCTGCGGGCTTTCCAGACCGAGTCAGGGAAGGACAAAGACAGGAGAGCCAAAGAATACACTCTTTATAATTATATAAATATGAGGGGTGGAGGGAAAGCATTTCTGGCCAATTTTGTGGCCTGAAATAGAAGGATTTGTGCTATTTTTTTACTACGTAACATTGCATGCTCTCTAGGGTGCTCTGAGACTGCAGCAATTGTGAGCACATTCAGCATTCCTTGTCTAGTGAAGAAGGTGTTCAGGTCAAAGTTCACTGGAAACCAATGTTTCTGCTTACTTTCTTCTAGGCTTTTGGACAGATCTGTTTACTGCCACTCTTAATAAGGTAAGAGTGGGGAGTTTTCTCCCCCTCCAAGTTTGGTGTGTGTGGTTTTTGTTTGTTTTTTAAAGATGTTTGCATTGCACATCACTTACAGGTTACGCGAAATTACCTTTTCTAAGAGTGAAGATGCATAACTTGATTGGGGAGTGAGCAAGATTATGTCATAGATGTTGTTTACTAGGTTATTTTTTTTTAACTACTCTGGTCTGAGTGGGTCTCCATCAGAAGAAATTAACCTTTTTTCACTCTCAGGCAGGTGCATAGAAACTGAATTTGCCAGCTTGCCTCTTTGCCTTTCTGTTGTTTTCCTAAAGAGCAGTCTTTCTAAGCTGTGCAAAGGATGCGCAAATCTGCTCTGTTTATCACCAGTAGTGGTAAAAGAATACTAGTAGTGGGGAAATGAGGCCAGACAATGAAGTTCAGGGGTTTTAGTATATTCTTTTTAAAGATAGTCACTACTTTGGGTCAACCTTTTCTCCTTCTCTCTCACTTATGTTTTTGTTTAGTAACTGTGCATTGAAGTGTGCTGCAATGCCCTCAGAGCCGCTCAGGTGAGAGGTGTCAGGAACCTCAGGCTTACATAGTTTGCCTGTCATTTGATGGGTTGTCTGTGCAGGACACTGAGAAATGTATTAAACACAATTGATACCCCTGAATTTATACTTGGGGCATGGGCTTTTTGAGTGAATCAAACCCAGACATACGTCGCTGCTGTTATACAGCAGATTGTTCCTTGACGTCTCTGGTAAGGTTTCGATTTCCTTGCTTTACATGGTCCAAGCCCCGGATTTGTGCTGCAATCTGTGTTATATTTGGTTGCAAACAAACTATGCTGAAGCAGGTCATGGAAAAGTCTGAAGAGGTGCCTGTTTTAAGAGGATTAGTGCTTGAATATATGGCTTATACTACATTCTCCTCTTCTTTTCCTCTCCATTCCTGTCTTTATTGGTCTGTAGGTGGTATGTCTAATTAAAGTGAATTGAAAACTTTCACCATTTCATTCCCAGCTTGGATTTACGGAGGCTGGCTGGCCTTATGTCAAGAGGTAGGAGGCTTTGTTAAGTAAGCAGAATAGATTTGATGCTGCCTTTAGGAAAGGTGAGAGAGATTATCTTGTAACTGTTGCAACTCCCTGCTGTGAGAGCAGACTGATAAAACAAAATGTTCTTGGGTAATCTTCCCTCTAAACAGTGAAAAATTAGTCATGGTAGAGCTTGCAAACTCTAGCAGTGACTCTCTCTCTTTCAGGCTGAACAACTTCTCGCTCATGCGTTCACTTGACATTCACGAAGATCCCACATTTATCCCGGAGGTTGCTGCGGACGTTACGGAAGACAAGTCTGAGGCTAAAAGCACTTCGGATATTATCGAGCAGCTGATAAATGGAAGGTCAGTACGTGATGTGTAAGAGCAGAGTGGAAGAACATATGTGTTGGCACTACTATATATTAGTGGGAAGCTGTCATTGTCAGTAATCTGGATTAAAATCTTTTTCCACACCCAGCCACCCTACAAAACAAATAGTGCTGTCAGTCATTTTTCCTTTTGTAACCTATATATCGCCACTAGCTACAAGCAATGTGAAGTTTCTACAAGCTTCAGGGAGTCTGCTTATTGGGGAGAGACTAAATTTGCAAGGGCTCTGCTTGCACTAATAGAGCAGATACACTTAGTGGTTGGCTAGTCTGCGCGTACAGCCTTTTGAGTGAGTTTGCAGGTGTGCTGTTTCTTGCCTGCAAGGAATCTCAAAGAGAACACAGGGGTTGTTTGGATGCGAGAAGAGGCGCAGGTCATAAAGAAAGTGATCCACAAGAAATTAGGTTTTGTTAGCTAGGTTGCTTGGATAAAAGCCTGTTCAGATTCTTGATTGCAGCCTGTGCTCGATTAAATTCCTCTAGGTTCTAGGCAAAACCTTACTTGGGCTCATGTGTCTTGTTGAGGTCTCGTGCTGAGGTGAGAGCAGCTGGGCTGCTGTGAATGTTCTCCCTATCTGGTTTTGGTTCTTAGCTGTGGGCCTCTCCAGTAGTTACTGAAAATGTCTATGAGCTGCACTTCCTCAGCACCTCACAGAGTGGATTCTCTGTATGTATCTCGGCTTTTAACAGGACTAAGCTTGCTCCCTGCTTCAGTTCTTAAACTGGAGCGAGGAAAAACTTTCGACTCCTTCACTTTAGAGGGAGGGATGTATTTCCTGCAGGCATTGGTCAGGGTGAGTGCAGCCTTCTGGTTCTTGTGTCCCCAGCTCCACCTGTGATATATTGAGTATTACAGGGCAGGTTACTGGAACCTTACCTCTTCCCTGCATAGCACATTATGGCGCCATGTGCTGTCCCGTTCCAGGTATGGCTTCTGGTTTGGGAGACATCACAGGAGTAGTAACTGTAGCTAGCTCGTCAGATGAACTTATGTTCATCCTGTTCTGATGAGATGTGATCTATTTCTTGTGTATTAGAGCCAGTGTCTTAGTTTTTAAGCAGTTTGCTGATGCGAATCCTAGTGTGTGCTGTGTAATGTGCCTTCCCCCTCCTGCACCACACGCTGTGTGTGCTGCTGGCGGTCAGGATCGAACTTAGGACAGAGATCCTGGGAGCAGGTTTCCCAGTATATTCTAGCTATTCTGTAATGCTCCAGTGGTGAGTAGCAAATGTAAACCTGGAAGAAATTTTGAACCGTTTAGTGACTGCTGTATTGCAGTAGAAATACAAAGCAACTAGAACACGTCAGCAAGACTGACCCCTTATTTCTGCAGCACCCTGAGTGTAGCTGGTGCCTTGCATATATGCAAGGAGTCTGACAGCGTGAGCTGAGATGCATAGGCTAGCAGTCCAAACAGTGACCAGAAGGTTTATTGTGAGTGAGTGATGCCCAGCCTGCATTGGACCATGATGCTGAAGTCTTCATGTCTAAACAGAGGTGGCTTTGGTGGTTCACAGTTGCCCCTTTAATCCTTTCTTTGCAGGTCTGATTCTGCTAGCAATGGGTTTAGTTTCAAAGGGATCAAAGACTACCTGGACTGCTACCGGTAGGTGAAACTATGGACTGGAAACAACCTGTCTCGCATGTTCCCCTGCTGTGGGCTGTTACTGTTCCACAAGCTCTGAGGCATCTCTTTTTTAGGATTGTCCTTGAGGTACTGCTGTTTAGCGTCACCCTCTGCAGTCCTTTCTCTCCAGTAGAATAACAAAGGAAAGCCAACTGGGAGAGCTGGCACAACTTTTACAAGCCCTGCAAGAATATTTAAATGCTGTTTTCCTTGGCTTATTGTCAGTCTTCTCCGGGACAGATTTCTACATACCTTGTTTGCCCAAACACGTGAGTGAGAAGGAGAGGAAGGTTCGTCTGGATGATGCGAGTTGCACATACTGTGCGTCTCTGAAGAATCCCTTTGGTTCCCCAGCTGCTTGTGCTCCTGTGAGCACTTTGACTGCTTTCACCCAGTAAATGTGTTCAGCTGGGGAGGAGCTGGAAGCACATCCCCGACTCTCTGAGGTTCTGTGAGGCTGCTTGGCAACTCCTGGCTGCCTCTGGGACATGTGCCAGATGTGGAGTGCTCAGATAAATCCTCTTGCACTCCTGGCACTTGTTCCTCAAGGGCCACCTCTGCCAGTAGCCTGCAGCCTTGGAGCAGAAGGCTGACACTGCAGTCTGGTGTTATAGGCGAGGCTTTTGTGTCAGCCAGATGTAGATGTGTTTGTGGTGTAACGTGGCCACAGGAGGGAGGGAAGGAAGGCCTGCTTTTTACAGGTGGGTTATGACAGTAATGCTGTGAGCCCCTTCGCTGTAACAGGAGGCCTGCATAAAGGGGACCAGCCTCTTGGTCTTAGCTCATAATACTGGGAGTTTAATAGCCTCAAGATTTTGGGAGATGGAGGACTCTCTGTAAAGCTGCCAGCTGTCCTTCCCTGTTTATCTGGTGGTTTGGCAATACCTGGGTAGGTCTCCTAGCTCCTGCCCCTACTCTAGGGGTTGAGGGCATGCAACCTAGCTAAGGGTGTAGGCAAATTCTCCCCTTAAGGAAGGGAGTCTCCTGTCCTGATGGTGTCAACTGTGGTGAAATCATCACCACACAGAGGTTCGTACCTAGCTCGTGCTTACAGCTGTGACAGCTGCCATCTTGCTACATGAGAGAGAAACCCTGTGTGCGAGGGGGGTGGTGGTGGTGGGGGTCTCGTAACAAAGTCCCAACTTCTCCTGTCCTGTAGGAGTGGGAAGCTGACGCCATCTCAGGTAGCAAAGAACATCATTGCCATGCTGGAGGACTGCGACAAATCTACGCCCCCACTCAGAGCGATAGTGCAATGGGACCGGGAACAAATAATGCTGGTAATGTCTGCCTCTGCTAGGAAAGGGGCCTCTGCCACCCCAAGAGTAGTAGCATCCATTAGAAGGGGCAGAGGCTCTTCTGCTAATATGTTGCACAGAAAAATATGTACATTTTTCCTCCCTCCTTGTGTAGAGGACTACAAACAAGTTTGCCTGCTTTCCTGTAGAGAGAGGTAACATTAAAGCAATCTGTTTCCTGCTGGATGACTATGTTTAAAACAGGACTTCTGTGCTTTGTAGCATTCATTAGCGTAGATGCTTCCAAGCATTAGTTTCCCATCAGCATACGGTGGAAGACGAAAGAAACTTTCATAGTTTGGCTTAGAAGCCTGAGAAAACCATTTTTGGTATTTGTTCTGATAGTGGTAGTGACCTTCAGCTCGACTAAATATATATAACATATACTTTTTATTTTTTCTCTGTGCAGATGGCTGAGGCCTCCACTGTTCGTTACAGGAACAAATGTACCCTGTCTTATTTGGATGGCATCCCAGTCTGTCTGAAGGAAGAGTTCAAAGTGGTGAGTTTCCTTGTCTAGCTGTCAGTTCATGCTGCAGGTGGTCAACCTGGACAACTCACTGCGACAAGGTTTTAAGGCCAACTCCTCAGCAGAAGCCTGAGAATATGTTCTTAATAAGTGGTAGTACGTGGGTTTATAATGAGTAGGATTAACAAGTTTAGCCAGGCAAAGACAGATCTTGAGTACAGCAGACATGTTCCGTATCTTGTACTGATCTCTAATCCATGGGGAGTAGAGTGTGGGGGTGGGAAACAGTCCATCTCATGATGAAATGAGAGTAGGTAAAAGCATGTGTAACTGTGTATTTCTCGGGCACTGACTGCTCCACTGGCAAAGCATCCCTCTCTCCTTACCTTAAAGGACATACTTGTGTCAGAAATATGCAAGTTACTTTGGAAATTCCCACTCATAAGGAGTTTTGCCTGTGGCCTAACAACAGTTACAAATACTCTCGACAGTGCCATCAAGCTGTCATAGGCTCTGCAGAGACCTACCCATTGGGAGTCCTGTTTATGTACTGAGCCTTCTATTGCTTCATTGAAGTAAAGAGTACATAGCATACCCTGAAAATAAGTCCATCTGGTATTTTGGCATCCATCTAATCTCAATGCTTTGCTTCAGAGCATTGCAGATTGGAAACGCTGCAGCTCTGTCCATAGAAAAATGGAAAATAGACCTCCTGTGTGCTGTGGGGCCAAGGTGGCTGTTCTGCGGCCTCTGGGTGTAGTGATTGCATTACTGCAGGGAGGCAGACTTTTTGACCACCTATATATTTCTGCTGCTCTGTATCATGGTATTAAAAGGACTCCTCTGCATAGGAGAAGGACCAAATATCAAGTGTCCCTCCTAACAGAAACCAACACAGGACAAGTCGAAGAGTGAAGCTCTGTGGGTCCTAATGTCTGGGATCTGTTGTGGAGGTGAAGTGTGCATGTGAAGCATGCATATGTGCCTGCTTACCTTGCCATTTTTTTAAAATGCATAATAAGATGTCTTCTTGCCTAAGGTACCTTACCATCACCGAGTGGGCACAATGTATCTTGGGACAGAGCCTGAAACAGAAGATGCTACTGTGGCCAAGAAGCTGCGAGAGGCTGGGGCTATCATTATTGGGGTCTCAAACATGCACGAACTAGGCACTGGAACAACTGGATGCAACCCTAATAGGTAAAAAAATCCCTTTCTACTCCCTTCCCCTGGGTCTAGAAAGACCTAAAGGTCTGTCCGGAACTGACAGGGAAGGGTACAAAAATAGGGCAAGCATGTGAGAATAAAACTGATGGAAGCACACTGTGCAGGGAGAACCCCGAGTGTATGAAAACCCAGCGTTGTAGATTTGAGGGTCAGAGTAGCTGTGGAAGCCTGAAGGCTCCTGAAACCAAAGGAAGGAGAAGATCCAAGTGATTACAAGTTGAGTAAGGAACTCGGTTTGCCGGGCCTTAGAGGCCTGGAGGTGCGAATGTTTACAGGATGAGTGGTAGACAAAAGCGGTGACAGAAAACAAATAAATAGTAATCTAATGCTCAGTCACAGTGATGGCTAAAGGCCCAGAACAGTGAGAAAGGGTACAATCATCTCAGGAGAATGGAGTGTTTTTGTTTCCTAGCTAAAACAGGTACACTGGAACTTGCTTCACTGTTGTGAATTGTCCAGCTATAGCCAAGCTGAGAACTGCTGTTCCAGAGCAGTGGTCATCGCAGCCTTGATAAGCCATGTGCAGAGCTGCGCTTCGTGCATGTGCAGCTGGATGGAACTGAAGCTCCCCCTCAGCTGCCAAAACATGCCCGAGCATTTCCTCACTGTGCAAGGTTGGCTGGATACCCAGCCACCTGGCAGGTCTCCTTGGTGTCTGGGGACTGTGGTCAGACTGGAGACTTTGGGAGCTGCTGCTCTGGATTAAAGGTTGGAGCTGGGGATGCTGATTTGCTGTAAGAGCTATGAGAATTGCTGGTCACTGGCTGCTCCGCCTTTTGGAACCACATAATGCACTGTGGCATGCAGTAACGGCACAGTGCTCTTGCAGACAGACGAGCCGGAGCGGTGTCCTTTCTCTTGCTTTGAGTCTGTCTCTCTTGGATAGGCTGCTTGTGGTAACGAGATCGGACTTGGAGGCACAAGTCTTCTTTGCATCTTGTTTTCTAGGGACATAGCACTATCTGGGATGAAATGCTGTCTCTTTACTAAGGGATCGGAATCCCTAAGCTGTGTTTCTGCATATTTTCCTGCCCTGTAATGCATACAGTCCTTCCTAGGAAAAGATTCAACGCTATTTGTCTGCCTCAGGTACCACAAGATCCCTAGGAATCCCTACAAGCCTAACCACTTCACAGGTGGGAGCTCCAGTGGGTCAGCAGCAGCTGTAGCAGCAGGTAGGTGGTCATAAATGGAGTTTGGAAGGTCCTGAGCCAAAGTACCTCAGGCATTTAGCTTTTATGAGTGGGTTTAGAGGCTGGAGGGAACTCCTCGCTGAACAGAGAGCTCTGTGCTGTCTTCACTACGGTTGCTGGTAGAGCGGACGGGGCAACACGACGTGTCTCTGATCACAGGCCAATATGTGGTTTGGGGTTTTTTTTGTAGGGCTCTGCCCAGTGGCTATTGGCACAGATGGAGGCGGCTCTGTGAGGATTCCTGCTTCGTTCTGTGGTGTGGTCGGGCTGAAAGGTAGAGCCTTCTAATGATGGAGGGGGTGTGTGTGTTGTGTTTGGTCTATCAGATAGAATGCCACAAACATGTCAGGTGCAGTCCATTAATTCCTGTCAAGCAAAACTTAACCAGAGAAACTCTGGAGTATAACACCCTGAGAGCCATGTGGGTTGGACTGGCAGAGTGGAAGTGTTCTCGGTACTGGCTGTTGAACAGATGTTCAAAAAACCCTAACTTATTTGAGTCAAATCCTAAACAAAACATGCTTGCTGCTTTTCTTTCTACCCACTCATCCCTCTTAAATCTTCCTTCTTTGCTGGGAGGTGTTCTCAACATAGTTGGGTATGTGTAGTGAGCTGGTGAAAAGCATCTCCACCCACGATGGTTTGCCATCACCCCAATTATATGGAGAGGCTGATGCTGCTCAGATTTGTATCTGGTAAATTAAGCATGGTAATAGGCTCATATGAAACCAGGATGTAGCCATTTTCTCTTATCTTGGTGTTACAAGAAGTAGCAATGCAGTTTTTGCAGTAAGAGTTAATGTAATCAAGAGGAATGTGCAGAGGAAATAAGAAATGCCCAGGAGGATAGTGTCTACAGCATGGAAGGCAGCGAGGCAGGATTGTTACTGTGTGTAGATGCTAGCTTTTTGGCTTTTTGGAATGGTTAATTTTGAAGGATCTCGGCTGCTTCATCTCAGACCAGATACTCGGCCATTATTCTGTTTTTCCATCCTTCACATGTGATTCACTTGATTAATCTTGATTCATCCGAGGAAGATAATGGTGATGAACGTTTAACTGGTCAGAAAGGCGATGGGAGTACTTGCAGAAGACAACTTGTGTTAGGCATGAAGTCTCACTGGTGACGTGGGTGAGATCTCCCAGGAGGTGGCATCTTCTGCTTTTGATAATCCTGCTCCTGCCTCTCCATCCTTCAAGCCATAGATGCTGCGTCTGCATATTTAAATGCATGTATTTAAAAATTTCCATGCACATATTTCTCCTCGACTAAATAATTTCTTACGGAGGAAAACAGTTGCACTCTGTTGAACGCATCTGTTTCTCTGATGAGACCAATCATGATCAGCAGAACAGGGTATTGAAAGACAAGTGACTGGGCTCTGAAATGGCAGTCATAAAAGCAACTGGCAGGAGTGTGTTGCTTACTGACTGGGTGCACCAGGTCAGTTCTTACTAGCAACTGCTGGTATCTAGCTAACTGCCCATCTCTCTTTCTCCAGGTACATTTGGGCGCATCAGTTCTCATGGCAGCTTGCCACTCTCCTACTCCACAGTCAGCGTAGGTAAGAGGACTCGTGCTCCACTTCAAGGACCTTGCTGTGTGGTGTTCTCAGAGGGGAGGCATTCTGTGCCGACAAAAGACCTTGGGAGGAAGGTACCGATTGCCCCTTGTCACATTTTTATGACTGATTTCTCTTTTTACAGGCCCTATCTGTACCTCAGTGGCAGATGCAGCCATTGTTTACAGTATTCTTGCTGAGCCGGATCCGCTCTATCCATATGGTAGGTGAGCCCTCTCCTTCCCTGATCCCAGGTGCTCTGCCTCCCTAGAGGCATCCTAGATAAAATGAGGAAGTCTTGTTTGTTCCCTGCAGGACTAAAACAGCCCAAAGCAACCCTGTCTGATATGTGTGCTCCTGACCTGAAAGGCTTAAAACTGGGAGTGGACTGGACATTTTTTAAGGTGCCTGTTCTCTCTCTCTCTCTTTCTGCTGCTTTACAAAATGGGATTTTGAAGGAATGCAGTGCAATTGCTGTTTTCTTGCCTGTCATCACTAGAACTTCTCATATTTAGTCCCATAATTGGAAAAGACAGCCTGGGTGAAAACATTGACAGGGATAGATTTCTTTTCCTAAGGCAGCCTTTTGAGTAAAAGTCTGTTGGAGGCATGAGGAGAGGTAATGACTGTACAGTTGATGGCAGTAGGCTTCCTCATACTGCTATTTCTATTGGAAGCAATGCTTCTGAACCGATTACAAAAGGCAGTTAGTTTAAAATCAAATGAAGAAAATCAGTGTATCCATTTGGTGACAGTGCTGCAGCTGCTGACTGGTATTTCATCATTCCAATGTAGAAACTGGGTTTGCAAGCTCGTACCACTTAGCAATTGTAATGCAACCCCACAAATGTGCTCCGGATTTCTTCCCAGGAGGAAGACATGGACTCATTCTGGCTCTGCCCCAGTGCAGAGGAGGAATATCCTTTCCTCTGGAAAAGACACCCTTTCCTTTTCCATAGGGGTATGACCTGCAAGCTGTTTTCTTGCAGCAGTTGCCCTAAGGCAGTCCTGGAGGGCTGTGTTTCACTATCATTAGGGACTGAAACAAGGAAAGCTCCATAAGGACGGAAGTCCTGGTAAGCATGCTTACTAAGGAGAGGAGGGCAGTGACTAAAGTCTACTTCATCTCTTCCAACCCAAGTGATTCTATGATTCTAAAGTCTACTTAGTTCTTTCTTCTTTTTCTCTAGGCATGTGATGCTGAAGTCCTGTCCGTCTGTGAGAAAGGTAAAGTGGAAAAGTCTGAAAGTCTCCTATTCTGCCTGATGTTGTGGTATCATTTGGTGCTCCTCTTATGTATGCGTTAAAAAAATCTCTCCTGAAGTCCTTAAAAGGCAGATGCTTAAAGAGGTCTGGCTGGACAAACAGCAGCAGCTTTGTATTAGGGAAGCCCTCCTGACTGCTGAGGGTTAAAAAGCTCAGCCGTTGTAGGCTTGTCAGGTTACAATGGAAGAATGCAGTCCAGTGTGCTAAGCCTCTGTCTGTATAAAGGCAGATCTGTGCTCAGTAATGCTTAGTCTGCAAAGCTTTAATGGTAAAAGACTTTCAAGGGAAGGACTTGTTTCACAACATAATGTTCAGTAGGAAAAACAGGGCTAGGTCTTTGTGATGTGTTCAGTCCTCTGGTATTTCCACGAAATCAGCCAAATGGTGCTTTTAGGATTGCTTTGTCAGATTTTACACTAAGCAAAATTGACCCTGGTGGGGGGTGGGGGAGAGAGACTCTACAATGCCTGGTATAGTAGTTGGCCTCCTATGCATTGGAACTGAGATACTTCACAGTATTCAGGCTTTGTTTGCCTGGTTTTAATTCAGCCTCCTTACTTCTATAGACACGCTTCTGCACGTCTAGATTTTTCTTAGGAGAGATGTACCATAAGCCAGTGAAATAGGCAAGCTTGGGTATTTATGAAGAAGTTGGGGTCAAAGAAAGAAGGGGATTCTTTCTAGACTGCAAAAGATTCACTTTTCCCAAAGTCTTGGTGTTCAGCCTTGCTAAAGTGCATCAGGATTTAGTGAACTTGTACTGTTGACCTGGTCTCTTGAGCATTTCCCAGGTTTCTCTACCATTATGGTTCAGAAGAGGCTTTGAATGAGAATCTCATGATGCTAAATAATCACTTCATGCTGATAGAATACTGGTCATGTCAAGTACTCTCGGAAGCATTGTCAGTCCACCTTTACTTTTTAGGTTAACTGAGGGGCTAGAGGGAAGAGATGAACTTGCCTGAAATGTAGTGGGTCACTGAGGAACCTGTCTGCAAGCCCCTACTCCTGCCTTGTTGGAATATTGAGATCTAGTTAGGCCGAAGGCTTTTACTACGAGAAGCAGCTGCAGCAGTCTGCATGCCACGTGATGCACTGAAGATGCTTGCCTTTTAATGGCCTATGGGTTCTCTAACTTCTCAAGAGGCTGGGCTTTCACAGCCCTTCTATGAAGTCCGGTGAACTCAAGGATGATGTCTGTGCTTTACCTGTTCTGTACTCAGCTGTGGAGCACCTGCAGAGTCTGGGAGCCAGCGTGGTTGAAGTGTCTCTTCCAGAGATAGAGGAAGTGCGAGTGGCACATGTAATCTGCATTCTCAGTGAGATGAGGGACTTCCTGCAACCTGACTTCAATAAACATTTCCAGGAAATGGTAAGCAGCAGCAGCTTGGATCAGTGGCAGTAGTTGTCCTGGCTGATACACAAGAAGTGTCATGTCAGTGAGAAACGGAAGGCTCTCCTGCCTTTTCTGTGACAAACCGTCTGTTGGATGGCTGCTGATACAGGAGAGCAGACCTGGAAGAGAACTTCTGGGCTCTCAGGTACAGTTTCTTGCAAGCAGAGCCATGATCAGTGTTTTCTCTTTCAGAACTTGGACACTCGGGCTAACCTGGCCTTGGCTTCCCAGTTCACAGCTCTGGATTATATTACGGTAAGGAACATACTGTGGTGAAGGCTGAAGGGAGGCACCTAGTGAAATTCTAAAGGTGGGGTAGAGGATTCTTTTAACCTCCCCATACACGTGGAAAGATATGACTTGTCTGTATTGCCCTCTGCTGTGAAAGCATGCTGAATGGTGGGGCACAACAGAGGACACGCCACATGGATTGGTGTCCTGCATGCTGATTCCAAACTGCAGGAAATGTGTCGTCTTTTGCAAAGGCGTAGACTCTCATGGGCAGAGTCTGTCATCATCAAACATGAGCCTCACGAACCAAGAGGGCCTGGTGAGACAGTACTCTCTCTGCTTGCAGGCAAATCGACAGAGAACTCGGAGCATGACATTTTTGCAAGAGATCTTCACCACTGTGAACTGTATCCTTACACCAGGTATTGGCAGCCTTGGCCAAAGAGCTGGTCCCCAACAGCTGTGTGGTGCATTTTAAGAACAGTTATTCCATTAACTTTCCCTCACCAATTTTAAGAGCGTGACTTTTGTGCAAAGACTCCGCTGTGCCTCAAGCCTTTAGAAGATAATGCAGCCTGGTGAGAAAGACTGCTGTGTATTTCTAGGTTTGCTGAATATTTATACACTTAATGCCCATATCCGTGGCAGTGAGAAAGTCCTTCTTAGTACTTGAAACAGGAGCTGCAGAGCCAGCACATTTACGCAGGAGGGACTGGACATCTACTATGTATGCAAATGTTCTTGCTCTAAACAGAAACTACCTGCTTAATTTATAAATCCCAGTGACTTGGTTCATTCCAGGGGGGTGATTTAGTATCATCAATGTATATCAAACATGGGGCTTTAATGAACTGAGCTGTTCCTTGAAGATTCCTCACTGTCTGACTCTTTCATTGCTCTTTAAGCACTGGATCGGGTTGCCCGGAGAGGCTGTGGAATCTCCATCCCTGGGGATATTCAAAAGCTATTCAGACATGGTTCCTGGCAACCTGCTCTAGCTGACCATCCTTGAGACAGAAGGTTAGACAAGATGATTTCCTGAGGTCCCTTTCAATCTCAATCATTCTGTGATTCCTCCACAGCTGTTCCTTGCACTGCCCCAAGAATCTATGAATCTGACCTCCTGACTGGGAGCAGTGATTTGTCCTTCACGGCCCGATCCATGAGGTAAGAAGAGTAAGATTAGCTGCACTAACTGAAATTGCTCAAGCTGTAGAGCAGGAGAGATCAAGCCTACCTACCTCTCCCAAAAAAAGATGGCTTTGCTGTTGTCCCAAGGCAGGAATGCTGATGACAACTTTTCCCTCAGATTCATGCAGCTTGGTAACTTCACTGGGATTCCAGGCCTTGTGGTCCCCGTTGGGTACTCTACTGCTGGGCTTCCTATCAGCTTCCAGGTGAGCGTTCTCTTTTTGTGAATGCTGGGTCACAAAATCCCCAGCTGGCTTTGTCCTGAACTACCGTAACCAGGTTCTGACTGTTCCACACAGCATACTCGAGGAGTTGGCAGGTACGGGTAATAAAGTTTTAACTTGTGGGTGAAGAGATTTGCCTCAGAGTAACTCCTGAATGGCAGAGGGCCTCCTCAGGTATCCGGGAGATAGATTTCTCAGTCTACGTGCATCAGTACCCACTATTCCCACTATTTTTCCTCTTTTTTCCTTATTTCTCAGTTCTGTAACTTCTTCAAGTCCTTTCTTGCTCGTCTCCCTCTTGAAACGGGTCTCATGTAAATGAAAGGTCCATGTCTTGTAATTAAAAGTCGCACAGCTGTCTTTATCCCAAATGCAGTGATACCATACTTACTGGGATTAAAGGGAAAAGCACATGTCCTTTTGGTACTGTTGGGGGGAAAAAATTTAGTTATGTTTTGCAGGGCTTTCAAGAGCATTTGTATGTGATGATGCTATTTTTTTTTTTTTTTCCCTTTCTCTCTCTGCCTCTCTCATCTTCTCCCAGGTCATGGCAAAATGGTGGGATGAAGCTCTTCTTCTGCGGATTGGCATGAAGCTAGAGCAGTTTCGTTACCAGACCAAAAAACCATCCATTTATTACGACGTACTTGCATGACGGAGTGACCAAGATGGGGAATAAGTCTTTTTTTTCCCCTAGTCTGACTGACCAAGAGCAGACTTGTTTTCAATGTTCGTCTGAATAAGGCTTAGTAGCAGGCTCATTTGAGGAATAAGGAGGAACATGGATGCTGAGCAGATACAATTTCTGCTCCCTGTTTGTTATTGGATGGTCCAGTTTATACTGGGGAGGCCAACTGTGCTAGCTAGTTCCTTGCTGTGTTTTTTGCCAACAGGGGAAGCTGCAACTATCTTCTGCAACTTCTTTCCGTGTAGGGGTCCTGGGTAAAGACGGAGGACAGTTGCATCCACAGTGCTGCATGCGGGCAGTTCATGCTATTGTGCATGGAAAGGTACAATCCCCAGACCTTAAACCTTCTCGCAGAATTCCTCCTGCTCCAGGATATAACAAAGGTACTGTTTTGAGGGGAAGAGGCAGCTTCCCTTAAGAAATAACGCCTAGCTTTCTTGGAATGAGGAGTATCTTAACACACCTGTGATTAGGTCATTTGTGTTGTACCCCCTTATTTAGTCCCTCAGAGCAAAACAGAAAGCCCGTAGCTGTGGAAGTCTCACTGTGCTTCTGTCCCTCGTGCTGCGAACAGCGTCAGGTCAGTCTAACTGTTGCAGGAAGCGTGGCTGTGCTCACTGCATGAACAGTCCTACCTACCTTCAACCTCACACGCAAGGGGAGGAAAAAGCAGAGCATGAACCCTCATCAACTCTGTCACCCAAAGCCCTGGTTCAGGCTTTTTGTTGCACATCGTGATTTCCCAAGCTAAGCCTTGGAGAACCTCTGTTTTCCCACTGGTTGCTTAAGTATAAGCTTAAGGACACCTACTACCATTTAGGTGTCCAAATGGAAGAAGCTACTTGGCAGTGCTGTGAAATGCTGCTTAAGGAGTGCTGAGCCAGCTATTACAGACAGGTGACATTTGCGTGGTACTGAAAGTAGGAAATGCTACTGCAAGAATTGAAGCTGGGTGCAAGAAAGGTGTTGCACAAAGCCATCTGCAGCAAAGAGCCTGCTAAGAAGCCAAACCCCTCTTATCCCAAATGTACTTCCTGAAGTAATTGAGATAGAATGGAGACATGGATTAGAGATGAGGCTGTACTACATAAAGCATGACATGGCTGTAAGCTGCAGTACTGCATTTCATTGAAAGGCCCCAGACCATCAGGTGTCCTGGGCTTGTGATCAGGCTGCTGGAGAAGCTGTCCTGCAGGCAGGGGCAGAGAACGCTATATTCTTACTTAGCTTGGAAGGAAAGAAGGAACAGAAAGTAGCTGCAGTTTCTCCCAAACTTGGTATGGGTGGGTTTTTTTCCCATACATATCCACTCGTTAAACAGAGCTAGCACTTTACTAATGCCTAAAGTCAAGTCAGATGGCATCTGAATGGATGAACATTGCATTGCCCCCTCCTCCGTAATTACCTGAGTTAAAGCATCAATTCCTACCATCAGCTGTGACCAGCATCTGCAGTTAAATTAATTATATGGCTGATATTGTCTTCAATTCCTCTATGTGATACTGCTGCAACTGTTTTTTCACTAGATTCTAGTACAGTTCAGCTTTATGAAGAACAGTTTAAAAGCAAAGTATTTCCTCTATTACTAATGGTAAGTTATTAAATACAACCAACATACCTTGGAGTGAAACACTGCTGAAAGGCATTGTATAGCAATAAGGAAGTTGGTAAGTGTTTGACAAGACTAAATTTATGCCAGGAATATTACTGCTTGAAGGAAATGACTGGATATTCCCTAATTTAATGATATTACTCAAGGGATTAGAGATGGATGATTAAAACATTCAATTCCCATCCTACTAGATGAAGCTATTTATTTCAAATCCCTTCCTAAAGGATACACTATCCTAAAATTACCACTTCAATATTTAGTTCATTCTCTGGGCAGAGCGAGGGTGCTCAAGTTGCTAGGAGAAGAAATAGGAGCTAAAGAGTTTGTTATTTTTTAAAAATAATGCTTGCATCCTACTAACAGTAGGAAGAAGAAAGAACTGAGAGCGTTAACTGACTGACTTTGTCTTTCCGCACACTGCTTCCTCCCTTTCCCAAAACTGGTATCACATCAGTGCACGGTTCCAATGCAAGACTTCCCTGCTACTGAGGTTACTACGATAAACTTTACTCATACTGGTGAAAAGTCCCCCTGTTTCCTTTTTCTCCTCTGGCTGTTAGCTTATCCAAGTTCTACAGCAGACCAGTTCCTAATTAACAGCAGTTCTATCCCCACAGTATGCGCAGTAGTAAGGCAGTTGTGTGAGCAAAGCAGACACAGTGACCACACACACAATCCTGTTGCTTCACATAGATATATGTATGGGTATAGATATACAGTATATACACGCTGATTTTTTAATATATATATAAAATAACACCTTGTTTATAAAGCGACATTTAATTGCCACTGGTTCCCTTCCCGCCCCACAAAAACAATAGTATACAAAATATAAAATATTTTAAATATTTATAAACGCCGCAAGAAAAAAATAGAACTGTACGAAAATATTTTTTTTCTGAGGTTCCCTCCCTGCCCTGGGGGAAGGGAAAGAGAAGTACACGTTTGGCCGGCCTAGTGTGCCTTGAGTCCATAGTTGTTAAGTGGGTAGGAGTATGCCCTGCCTAATACTATCCGGTCCCGGAGGAGCTTAAATAAGACATAATAATTGCAGAAGAGGATCAGGGCCATGGAAAGAGTATGGTTCCACTTCTCTGAGCGCAGCAGTGAGTAGAGCTGGTAGCAAACCACACTGCCTTCGATGAGAATCAGCAGGTTGAGCAGCCGTAATGGACGGTGGAAAAGGAACTGTAGGGAAACAGTTAAAAAGAACAGATCTCTGTAATTTGTTGCAGTGTTAAAGCGGGCAGGGTCCGTGCATAATGCTGCTGGGCACCACTGAGCTAGCGACCACCTTGTTGGGCAGAAGACATGTTTGTACTCCAGCCACATAGCTAGCTGCTACGTAGGGAAAGCAGTATAAAAAACAAGGCATGTAGGAATGTCATTTTACATGAGAAGGAGAGGTCAGGTGAAATAATCTATTGTCCAGCTGACATACTTTCCCATTTCCCTGGAAGATGTTAACTAGAACCCTCTTAAGAATGTGCCACTGCCTGATGGGACAGCTATGTCACCATGATGAAAAAGCACCGACAAGGGAGCTGTGACTTCCATCTTGCCCAGACATCCCTGTAGAAGCGCAAGGGGAAAGCCCCTCTGCTGAGAACAGGTATTTTGCTTCACGGCAACAGGCTGTTGCACAGCGCTGAACTCTGCTCTGCGCCATCTGCTCTGCTCCAGCGAGGACTGCACCTCTCCTCCCCTCCCACAATCACAACACGTCAAGAAAGAGAAGAGATACTTGCATAAAAGCGGGCATGGGACACATCTGAAGGCACTGCTACGTTGTAAGGCCCAACTGCTTTATACAGGCATCGGCTACGTCGCACCAGAACTCCTTGTGGCCATATTGTGTTTTCTGACCAGCTGTGGGGAAAGAACGCCAGAGCATTAGCACCTGTGCTCCCAACTCCCTGAACAGGGGTTCACAGGAATGGACTGCATCTTGAAAAAGTCTCTGCCACCAGGACATGTCCTAGCGCCCGCTGGAAAAGCACAGAGAGACGATCACAAGCCCACCAGATGGACTCTGAGTGGGTAATGTGAACAAATGGCTCCCAGGGCAAGAACCTAGCCACCTGCAGCAGAGGGGGCCATCCCCTGCACAAGCTACTTCTCCAGCAGCCGAGAAGACTTCAGCGTTCGTTCTGGGAAGGAACCAGTGGTGACCGCAGGAGCTCACAGCTCTCTAGAGCAGATGTTTCTATTTCTAGGGAACAGAAAGACCAGCAGTGTTGCACCTGTGACCCCTGGCACTGTGGTGAAGGGCAGGGGGGGAAGCTTCCTCAGTAAATAAGCACTGCAAATACTTGCTTATCTGCTAGAATGGCTTCTCAGCCCCTTACTTGGGTATACACCAACCCCTCCTCATCCGCACACTCACATATGCTGTGGAGCGTTGCTGTAGGAACCGTGTTCTAGTTTCTGCCACTTGCCAAGGTGGGCAGCCGATCTGTGGAGCAGGTCACAGTACTTGGGAGGCAGCAGTTGAGTGGTGAGCATGACAAAGGCATTGATCCACACCATGATGAGATGCTCACAGGACCAGCGCATGTCGTAGTACTGGGTGCTCTGCAAAGAGACCAGACAAGAACTTGGCACCACTGTCACAAAATAGAGGAGGGAATGACAAGGGACAAACGGTATGTGCATCCAGCAGACCCACACCACACGTTACAGGCATGCGCTTTTGGAACAGTGATTTCAGAGGGTTACAGCTTAGGAAACACTCAAGATTCCCTTCTCCTTGACCTGAAGGAGAAGGGGCAGGGGGATGATGCTGCAGCTGGTGCATCTCTTCCTCCAGCAGCAGATGACAAGGGGGTTTGCTTGCTTGCCACAGAACTGCCCCAGGAGCACCAATTGTACCAAGACTGCTACACGGATTGTGAAGCCCTACCCATTTCACTACACCAACTGGAGCTCTTTCAAGTTAGAAAAAAAGACAGATTAAAAAAAAATACAACCCACACACTGACAAGACGTTCTTGGATTTAGCTTGCCAAGCATCCTAGTTGGCTCTGTTTTCCAACAGGCTGCACACCAAAGCCTCTGATCCAAGCATTTGAAAGCCAGGAACGTTGGATCTGAGACAGGTAACAACAGGTTTCCTTTTCTAGGAAGAACACAGCTATCCATCTGCCTATGACAGGGGGTGGGAGAAGGGGAGTTAGTAAGTGGGGTGATGGGACTAGAGGTGCATCACATTTATGGCAATACCTATCCGCCAACCAGGAGCAGTACACTAGTGCACTCCGGATGCAGCCATGCTCCGCTATCCGGGCTGCCGAAGGGGAGACAGAGAAAAGGGGAATTAACCAGGAATCTGGCCTGGCAGCAATTCACACAACGTTCAGAAGGAGACAGTGGGCAGGGGCACAGAGAGAGCCAGACAAAAGCTACCTTCACAAAACACAGTGGCAGGAATGCCACATAGTAGGCACTGAAGAGAGAGTTGAAGAGAACTTCCTTGATCCTGCGGTTGAAATCTGCTTTTAGGCACTCCACCTCATTGCGGATGAGATCGGGGGAGAGGGGGCAGCTGTGGGTGGGGATAGACGTAGGATTATTGAACTGTTCTCTCAGGGATTCCCACAGAAGCGAGAGGAAATCTTTGGGTTTGACCAGGCTGCTGACAGCTGAAGACCCATCATCCACCATCTGGTCCTGTACCAAGTAACTACAGTCCGCAGGTAGGGTCTGTGCTCTGCTGTCCTGGTGGAAGCAGCACAGAGGAACGTAGACACCAAACCTGCAGAGAAAGAAAGGAAGAGAAAAAAAAAAAAGGCCTGAAATGACAGCCATCTCAACATGAAGCAGGGGGCACCTTCTCAACAGCTGTTGGCCCTGATGAGAGGGACACCGCATATGAACTCTTGCTCCAGAACTCTTCTCCTGCATGAAAGGCTAGAAACTGCGGCTTCAACAACTGTGCAGAGAAGCTTTTTTAAATCCCATTTGTGGAACCAATG
This sequence comes from Chionis minor, assembly GCA_013398295.1. Taxonomy (NCBI): domain Eukaryota; kingdom Metazoa; phylum Chordata; class Aves; order Charadriiformes; family Chionidae; genus Chionis; species Chionis minor. Next base: position 470,504 of record VZSF01003928.1, on the reverse strand, counting down.
ATCCCAATGGCTCAGTCTTCAGACGCAGTAAAGGCCCCTCATGCAAACAGCATACTGAGGCAATTTGCTTCATCAGCTCAGCACCATCTCCTTGGATCACCCCCCAGCCATTCTTACTTCCCCTCTAATCATAAGATAAGGAGACCCAATTACAGCCAACAGCTCTGCTTCCCATGGTGGCTCATACCACCCCCAAGTGGCTATGGTCCCCCTGCCCTGAAGGTACAAGGTGGCATCACTCACGGGTAGCCCAGGAAGAGAAGGTTGAGAACAGAGTGGCTGCGGAAGAGGTTGACTAAAGTCCAGCAGAGCACCCATCCACAGAGGGTGAGCAGCACCAGGCGCACCATGTAGTGAATCACTGATGTCGCGCCCACCTGAGAGGCCTGCAAACAGAGAAGAAACCTTCAATAACCCTGTAACACTAGTTCTAGAACAAGAGCACAGGGCGTGCCTCTGGAAGACAAGCAGGGAGAGGGGTGCCAGGAGGCACTTTAAGAGGGATGGGTGCCCTCTTCCTCCCAGAATTAGAAGACTGACCCTCTCTTACAAATGTGAACTCCTTTGATTTTATTCATGTTTGGTAGAATCCAAAAGATTCAAGTAAGCACAGGTTGCAGGGCATGACTGAAATAGAACCTTTAAAAAAAACTCAGAGCTGCAAAGTAGAAAATATTTTTTATTTCTCTAGCTCCTTAGGGCTCTGATAGGATAACCAGGATAACCTGAAACTCATTTCCTCTTGCTATTTCCTTTAGAAGTATCAGGTCTCAGCATTAGTTTTCCTAAAGAATTGGAATGTCACAGTTTTCAGCTGAGGGAAGAGAAGATGGTGCACCTTGGCAGTCTGAAAACTAGACTTCGACTAGATTTTCATTTCTACTGGTTGTACAGGTTGCAGTCTAGTGAGGAGGCAGCACCTTGAAAAGGACAGCAAAAAAGCTTGTTCCAGTCTCCAAAGGGGAGAAGGCAAATTGAACTATGAAAAGATTCTTAGGTATTACAGCCATTAGATGGGATGCACAAGAACTTGCATGGAAGGTTTCAATGCAGAAATTTCAGTCTATGGGAGGTTTTACGGAGGATGGGAACGTAAATGAAAATGGTAGGATTCAGAGATGAAAAGAGAACTTCTGAGATCCCATCTTCTCCATACACCTATTCAACAGGACATGGGGGGGGGGTGTTGTAGGGTTTTGTTGGTTTTGGTTTTTTGGGTTTTTTTGGTTTTTTTTTTTGAGCTTATTGCTTAGTTGCTTAGTCTGGAGTTGTATTAATGGTTTCAGTGGATAGAACTTTCATTTTCTTCAAAATGACCTTTCTCAAACATGTATTTCGCCTGGTTCTGCTCTCACAAACACAGAGCGGGCCTCAAAATCTGAGGTGACACAACCAGAGCCTCAGAGTTACTGAGTAACCAGGACTGGAAAAGCAGATCTGCCAGCTGCTCCTATTTCATTTTAGTGTACTTCGACATCCTCCTCCTGACCTTTCCCCTCTAATCTCCTGTCCATTTTTCCAGTTTTGGCTAACCTCACTATTCACCCTTCTGCTTCCAATTCTCTCAGGCTCTTTGCTGGCACGAGACAGTGAGGTACAGCATTGCACCTGCAGGGATAAAGAAGCAAGTGGGACCGTTTCATCTTCTTACAGCTGCAGAGGCAACAGAGCTACCCAATACCACAAGACAATGAACAGGCTCAAGGAGAAAAGCTCCGAGGCAGAAGGGCATGCCCAAAGCCTTAGTCCTTCACACCCAGACTAGTTTTGGGGGAAGAAACCCTTCAGCCATCCAACTCGCAGAACTTTCTCAGGCCATGGATGGTCATGCTGTGCCACCAGTACTACAGACAGGTGAGGGAACAGTGGGAATGTTACCTCAGAGATGAGGGCCCACACCAGCCTCCGCGCCAGCATCACTGTGATGAATGCCGCCAGGTGGTAGTCAATGAGGTGAAAATTCTGAAGGAGGAAAGAAAAAAAGTCTTCACCAGGGGTAGGGACTCTGAAACCACCCAGCTGGGGTGGGACTGGAAAGCTGGCTACTGAGAGCGCATTGGGACCTTGTGTAAGCATTCACCCAATCTCTCTGTTAGGGATGAGGGAGAAGGGATAAATATCAGTAACACAGGAATGTCTCCAGAAGCAAGATCCTTCCCACATGGAGGTTCCTTCCAATGGAGAGATTTCCACTGAAAACAAAACAAACCCACTCTTTTGGTGGTATTTTGGGGGTCAAAGGGACATCTAGGACCAGGATACTACTACGGAGAACAGCTTGCAAGTTCTCCTGGGAAAAGCCACCAAGCAACCAGAGCAAGGGCAGCCAAAATGGAGTACAGAGCGAACGCACCAGCTCACTTCAGCTCTTGGTCTCAGAAATGGTCTGCAGTGACCAGTGCTCCCTGATAATCAGGTTGATCTGAGAAATGTCATCTTCACAGGCCATAGATCTGTATTCGAAGTTTAATGTTGGCTCTGGCTGTATCAAGTTAGATGCAGCTCTTGGAGTCCTTACAGTTTTTCAGTGAAGCCATCAAACGTATTCTGGCTAGAATAGCTAGCAGACTCTGAATACTGTTCTTTGGGACTTAAGGACATCTTGGGTTAAAACAAGAATGCTTGACTTATGATGGGAACAAACAAATGACTGTCAAATCCTTTCGGGGAGGGAGCCCAAAACAGAATCACTTTTTCTTCAAAGAAAGCTGTGTCCAGCATCGCATAGCTGAACTTAAAACTAACAGCTGGATAACTGGAACACCAGCACCACCTGTCGGTATAGTTAACTAAGGAACCACCTCATGCTTCCATGCAGCCAAGACACAATATGAACTGAAGGATCACTTCAGTGGCTACCTTCGCTCAGATGAGGTTTGCTGACTCGGGTACAGATCACTGACACATTGTGCAGCTTATTGGGCCAGGAAGAAGACTGAAACTGAGGAAACTGGAAGGTTTACATAAGCTGGATCTGACCCCCTCTCCAACTCCTCTGCTGCTCACCTGCTGTGAGATCCTAATGAAAACTTGCATCACCTCCCTTCTCTCAGGCTCTGTTGTTTACACTGTGAAGGGGCACCCACAGCAGGAGAGAGTGGGCTTCTGGAGTCTCAGCTCCATTTCAGACCCTAGGGGACAGCTAGGTCATGTAAGTATCTGCAAGAAATTTCCACTGAAGGAGTCCTGCCGACACCTCTCTCTCATCTTCCATGTATTTCCTCTCCTGTAAAATGGGGGATGACATGGCCCTGACTGATGGGGGTGCATGTGAACTCCCCTTCACTCCCTTTAATGTCAAATGCTTGGTGATTCCTGGACTGAAGAAGCATGAGAAGAAGCTGCGTAATGAAAAAGGACGACTGAGATGGCATTTGCTGGGGAACTCACCAGTGAGGTGCAGGAAGCAGGGTGATTGTATGGGTACCACCAGACAGTCTTGTAGATGTTGATGTACTGAATGAAGAGGGCTACCAGTAGGTAGATGAAGAACAGGAATTCAAAGAGAAGACTCCCATCCAATGGCAGTTCAGGGATCCGGCAGTGACGTACAGGCTCTGGAGTAATCAGCGCTGTGATTGGAGGCGCAGAGAGGCTGATGGCGCTACCATTCCTGAAGCAGACATATATCACTCACTTGGTAAATGTTCTACATCATCTCTACCATTTTCCAGGACAGGGAGTGCTTGGGGTTGTGAATTTGGCAATGGACAACGCTAGAGGAGAGATGGCAGAAGTCTTGCATTCATATTTCTGGCACAAGACTGGTCGTGAGCTTCATCTTCTTAGCTCAGACAAAACCCTTATCCAGCATTTTCTCTAGACAACAGATTGGTCTGCCAGAGGTGCTGTGACACACCCAGCAATATTTCAGTGAACTTGTAGATGGAGGAACCCAGGTACAGAGTGAGGAAGCAACTTTAAACAAAAAAATCATTGAGGACTCCCTGCCAGACCAAGCACGTAACGTTAGCTCCTGCCACCCATCACCAGGACATTACACTAGCACCCAGCCTCCTTCTCCAGTATTGCAAAGTGCCCATCATATTTCTGCTCACAGTTCCTCTCTTGAAAAAGAGAGGTAACTAAAAATGGAACGGAGGAGTTCAGCCACTTCCTAGAGGCTGACCCCTCAACTATTCTCACACTTCCCTCTTTCCTAGCCTTCAGAGGAGGCTAGGACAACTAAAAGCTCTGGCAGGCTAAACTGATGGAGGAATTTCAGACATAAACTATGCTGTGTTTGACTGAAACCAGGATAAGTGATGCTCCCCCAGAACCTCAGGGCACTGACTCCATGGTCTCAATGCAGTCACTTGTTCCCCAAGAATCTAAGATTGTGCCATCCATCCATCTGTCCCAGCCAGAGAAGTGTTTAAAGGCCAAAGCTAAATGGCTTGGATCCCTCCTCCGTAAGGATGAACCTGTACCAAGTAGATCAGGGCCTCAACATGCAGCGAATAGTTGCTCTAGTCTGACAACTTCAGCATGGAAGGAAGTAACACCGGGCCATTTTAAGTCTTTGGACCAAACATGGAGATTTAAATGTCACCGTGTGTTCCTTTTTCAGCCCCGAACTTCCCTAGAAAATGGAGATGAGCTTTGCCAACTGTGAGAATTAGTTTCATCTGCAGCCAACAGGGCTAAAACAAAATACAGGCATCCTCCCACCCTACCTTTCTATCACGTAGGAGGGGTGTTCACAGCTGAGCTCTGACATGTCCCACTAACTCCCTGGGGTATCGCAGGCAAGCGAGCAAGAGAGACAAGGACTCATAATCTACTAGGACTCACTGCTCTGGGATCGGCTGCAGGGAAAGACAAACAGCACTGTGCAATTCCCACCCCTGGCCATTGCAACCACGGTGAGTGGTGACGGGTGTCAGAGACCACTTCCACAATCCTCCCCACAAGGCTGATTTTAATGCATGAAGTCACAAGAGGGGCTGCAGAGGGAAGTACGTGCCACAGCAGAGCTGAGAAGAGAAGCTGGCAGAGGTTTGTCACGCAGGACACGGTCCCTTTTGGATGGGCTGTCTCCTGATGGCACAGCAGAGGGCTGGAGGTTCCCATCTCCCAGTTCCTCACTTCAACCATGAAGCTGCTCGCCCACACAGAGTTCAGAGTGGATCAAGGTTCCTAGCTTTTAGCGCTATCCTAGCCGCAAGTGTCTCAACAACACTGCCTTTTTCCTCACCTGTTTCTCAAACCAGTACCGTTTCCGCAGCTCCCGCCAACCAGCGTCTGGAGAGAAGGCAAAGCTGAACGGCTTAGCTGCTGCCGGCTGGGTCCCCTCCTTCCACCGGGCATGACCAGGAACCAATCCACTTCCAGTGCCTCTGGCAGGCTGTGCCCTGAGACCCAGACAATGATCCTGAAGCCTTCCCAGGTCTGCAAGAGAGGCAGAAACATGACTTAAGCTGCAAACTGCTTGTCACCTAGTTCACACCCCAGCCAAGTGAGTCCATGCAAAAGGAAGCCGCTCTCATACATGCAGAGCCCTGCATGACACCCATCGCCACCCTAGAACACTGTGCCATTCCAACAGCACCAGATCAGCATCTGCTTGTACACACAGAACGGACGCCACTGACACTGTGTCTTTAAAAAGCGCCTGCTTAAATTAGCCATCAGTGACTGCGAGCACTTCCTGTTGGCTGGAAAGAGCCACCGAGCACCTCCAGTGCTGGAGACCACACAACTGCCTGCCTTCTTTCAACAGCAAGCCTTCTCCTTGTTCTGGTACAAGAAGCTACTAGAACTTCGCAGGTCTTTTTAACCACCCAGTATATCACTTGACAGGGTTTGATGCTGGACCCCCTCCTGCCAGAACTCAAAACAGAGAGCCGTAATTGGTCTCTGTGAAGGTAATTGTATGGTTCATCTCCCTTCTGTGCTAAGAAAGCCCGACTGACACAACAGTAGGACATCCATTTAAAAGTGGTTCTAGCTATAGCAGAGTAGTGCAGCAAAACACGCATGTGTACATGTCCTTGAAATACATGGCTAGGCAATCGTGTACCCCAGACTTCAAAAAAAACACCCCAAAATTTAAAAGTAAGCCTGTAAATATAGGTTGTCTAGGGAAGCTGTAGATGCCCCATCCCTGGAAGTGTTCAAGGCCAGGCTGGATGGGGCTTTAAGCAAACTGGTCTAGTAGGAGGTGTCCCTGCCCGTGGCAGGAGGGTTGGAACTAGATGATCTTTGAGGTCCCTTCCAACCTAAACCATTCCATGATTCTACAGTATTTATTTTTATTTCACTGGTCTCGCACATGACACCACGAGGATTTTGGCAGTCAAGTAAATTTCTGACGGCTAGCAGATGTAAGAGTGATGGGCTGAACTGGAGTGTGAATCTGGAAGTCATTCCAAGTGCATGTGTTGTACAGAATCGAGACACTGTGAGCAAGTATCTCAGTACAAGGATGCTGGTAGGTTTGCATGCCTGGAGACTAATTGTCTGCCCTTTTGGCAAAATATCACAGCCAGAACCAACCCGGGGTCCAAAAATGCACTCCCACCTTCTGGGAAACCCTGGATCTAGCTTTAGAATTTACAGATGGAACCTATTGTCTATTTATAATTCAGTTATCACCTGCTTTAAAATCCAGAGAAATCACGGCTGGCAGAAATGCCAGGAAGTTTGCTCAGTGAGTCACACCACTGTCACCATGAACACAGCGTGCAGGAGAACTATTCTAAGAAACTCCTTCAAAGAATCGTCATTTGTATTAAAATTTCCCATGCTTCGTCTCTACTCCCGTAATGAATTCTCAAAATTTCAACAAAAATCAAATAAGATGTTTCAAAAGACATACTCACATGAAGGTCACTGAAAAAATAAACAAAAAAACCCCCACCAAAGATCCTGGGGAAAGGTCGGGGGGGAGAAAAGAGTTGTGGAATTGTATGAAAAGACAGCAAACATTGGACAATTTGGGTTTGGAGGAAAATAATGTGTTTTGCCATTGGCAGACTTCAAAACTCTTGTTGTAATTTCAATTACAACACTTCAAGGCTGAGCAAGGCTTCCAAGAATTGAAGCCTTCCTTATCTTTCTAGTCAGGATTCTAAAGCTTTCAGAGAACCTTCTCTAGGATGTTCTAGAGTTTTATTTGGGAATATCTGTATTTCAGGAATTAAATATAAAGAGAAGAAAATTCTCCTACATGCACAAGATGAGCAGAGACACCAATAGACAATGCAGAATTCACTTAGGACATCTGGACACTTCACCTAAGCAGCAAAGATGAAGAAAAAAAAAAAAAAAAGAGAAATATTTCTAAAAGGAACAACTTTAAAAGCCATTTTAAGCCAAACTCAACTGTTACAGGGACTGTAGAAGCTAAAACAATGGGTCTGATTCAACCTACAGGTTATTTATGATAACAGATGCAATATGTTGGAGGTCTAATGAGTGGTATTAACAGTGGAAGATGTTTTATACCACATTCAGTAATCCATGTAAATAATTTAACAGCTCTCATTAGTATTATCCCATTAGTATGCTTCACATGCTTGCCAATATAGATACTTGGACACTAAGTAATCGCACTTTCACCCTCTGGTTTTGCAAGCCAGTAAAATGCAGGTTTCTACAGTAAAAAAGAATGCCTGTGGAAAGGAGCCCTCCTTAGTGTCAGTGCACCATATTTTAAATGCACTTGAATAAGCCCTTTCACAGTGATCCATGAACATATCGACTGGGCAGTTCCTCAAGGAAGCTTTGCTTCACTGGAGTCTGATCAAATTAGGCAGGTGGCTGTTAAAGCAAAATCTGCCTAATAACTGTTCCTTTTTTGTTTGTTTCTGTTTTGTAAAGCTACCCACAAAAAACTGAAGCTCCCCAGATAAAGTTAAACAAAGCAGGGAGATTAGAGATCAGTTTGACTCTAAGTCTGCTTTTTTTGGCTTTGAACCAATCAACAGCTCTCCTTTTTGAGGAGACAGACATGGGAAAAAGCCTTTTTATAGTTTTCAATTAATAAACAAAGGCACGATTATACTGTGAAAAATATGCTAACAAGGGGAAAAAAGCGTCCATGACCCTCTGCTCCAACAGATAAGATTCCTGTGTGCATCCAAGTCATATTAAGTATTAATAAAGAGCCTGCAGAGCAAGCTGGGAGTCCACCAGGCTCCCTTCTCTGCACAGTCCCCACCCCATCAGTGATCTTATTTTCTATAGAGTCTCAGGCACTAAAAGTGAGTAATGGAAGGTAAAAGCTTTTCCTGACAAGACTCGTTAGGCCATTAATGTGATTCCACATTGTTCTTCCCAGTCCACCCATAATTTCCCTCAAAAATAAGTCACGTACTTGTAGCCCCTTCATCTTCAGCATCCCCAGAATGGAAACTGCCTAGCTTCTAAGATCTCCTGCCTCAGACAGATGTGGGCATCATAAAAACACAGAAGGAGGATCTGGGGACCAGCTACAGAACAGTCTACAGTGGTCTTGTCCGTGCACAGGGAAAGACAAGGGTATGGACAGCTCTGGGGTCCTAGAGAGGGACCACGATCTTTCTTTGGGACAGAGACAAAACCTTCAGCCGTGCCACGGTTATAAGAAAATCCAGGTACGTAAGGCATCAAACCCTCTGTCTCCCAATGCATGCTTTTACAACTACAGAAAGCACTTGGGTATTTTGTTTCTCTGCACCAAAACGCCCCTCGTCCCCATCATCAGCTCCCCAGCTACCCTGATGAGGCAGGATCAAGGCAGGCAAGAACCACAGCTGTGAGCCAGGCTTTATTGATGAAGAGCTAGGCAGAAGAACTATCCACCAGTTCAGAGGTGAAGCAGCGTGCAGCCCTGTCCTGCTCCCCGGGGACCATCACTCAGAAGCATGTTCCTGCATCAGCAGCTGCCCAAACAGCTCTTACAAGAGGCAAATCAGGAGAGAGTCAGTGACTCATCAGAATGAAAAGTCTGCCTGGTTCCCCATCTCTTTGCTGGGAACGCTACTGTGCTCAGCCAGTTATTTTGACGGCGTTAACGTTTTTTTAATTGGAGAAAACTCTGAGCCCCCAATCCTCTCGGGAAGCTCGCCGCGCCGAGGCGTGAGAACTCTCAGAGCTTGGTAAACATTCAAGAGGCTCTCCCTGGCTCCACAAGTCCTACAAGCAGATACTCTCAAGAACAGAAAGGGAAACGTGGCCGTCCTCACTTACAGCAACGTGGCCTGAGAAGACCACAGGTCTCTTGTTGCAACTCTCCATCTTGATCAAAGCAGCCTTCCCCCTGCCACATAAGCATGTGACCTCTTGGGGTGAAGCAACGCGTTGCCTCTGCGGCCGTTGGCGAGGGAGCTCTGCCTGCCTCCTCCTCCGCAACACAGAAGACTTTCTATTTGGGGTGCCCATGCTTTATGGCTCCGCAGGCGTGGAAACACACCTGCCACCTGTGCAGGGCTCCCTCACAGGGAAGGGCAGCAGGCCACCCCCGCGGCACAGCTGCAGAGCGCCGACACGAAGCACGGGGGACTACCAGGGCTGACAAAACACCATCGACATTTCCAGCCCCTCTGGGTGCTGGCGGCAATAGGCTGAACCACAGCTAGCATCAAGTGCAGGACAAAAGGATAAAGGAACTGGGAATGGCACAGGGAAAGTCCAAGCCAAGGAGCGTGGAAGCAGTGGCGCCACGGCAAGCAGCACCACCCGTCTCCTGAAAACTCCCGCATCCAGGTGTCTGGCAACTCCTTCCCTCACTGCAGCAGCCGCCTGTCCCTTTGCTGTCAGGAGCACTGGCTTCTAGGCCATTTTGCTTCAAAAAGGAACATATATCTTGGAACTGGACTGTCTGGATAAGCTCCGAGGCATGAGCTCCCAGACCACAAAGGCAAGGGACCATTTAAGACCCTGGCCTGAGTGAAAGTCTCTGGCCCCAGGGCTGCCGCTGTGCAGCTTCTGTTGTCACCCCACAGGTGACAACTCACTGTGTCCCAGACAGTGGCCTATTTATAAAACCTTGTTTGCAAGGCTGCAAAAGACAGCTACTAGCCCCTGGTGAAGCCATTTCTGGAAGGATGGGAAGAGTAAAATAGCGCAGGATTCTCTAACCTGTGGGATTAAATATATACCGTAGGAGTTGCAACTTTCAGCTGGCAGACAAACAGCTCTTTCTCCTCCTTCTCCATCCCTCCCCCACCATTCTCCGAAATTGAAACAAGCAGTAAGAAAAGCAGTCTCTTGGTTACTAATTTCCTCACTCTTCAAGTCGCTGTGGCTGGCCAACGTAAACTCAAACTTGCATTTGCCCAGCAATCCTGATGTCTTTGCACATTATCGGCGAGTTCACCTTATAGTCAAGTTTTCTTTTGAACTGCTGCGAGTCCTAGTTACTATGGCTTATTTTCACTTCCTTTTAGCGTGAGCCTCTTATTTATTTATTTTAAAACATTTTGACAGATGGAAAAACTGAGACACAAAGCTGGTACCTGATTCACCCAACACAATGCCCCAAAAAAAAAAAAAAAATATTGTGAAGAGAGCCCAGGAAGAGCAATGGCTGCACCCGTGCCTTGGTCACAAGTACCCACCTTGTTAGCGCCCTCACATCTGCCACCCCGAAAGCTGAGAAGCTGCAAAACTTCCCTGGAAGCCCTAACTTGGTTTGGGAATGAAAAAGCAATTGCTTGTTGCGAGGGTGGAAACAACCAACAGGTTATCAGATGGAAAGCTAAATATTTGGCTTGCACAGAGCTCCCCCAGCGCTAAGTCAACACAACCTTTCAACTCAGGCTGGCTCCAACGGCAACACACCCACCACCCGGCCCAGAGCTTGGCCCCGGCCCCGACCCCGGGGCTGGGAAGCAAAACCGGTTAGGAGGGAGGTCTCCAAAGTCAGCACATTTTTCCAAGTCCTCACGCCGCCCTAGGGAGCGACAGATTGAGATTCGGCACAGAGAGAGACAGAAACCCCCTGGAAGCGCAGCCCAGGGTCGGGCGAAGCGGATGAGAGCTGGGCAGTGAATCACCGCCGTCAGGTGATGCACCAGCAAGACTGATTTTTGCTCGGTGACTAAGAACCAAGAACCTCCTCTGTAATAACAAAACTGACCCAGCAAGACCAAGTCAGCGTAGCCTTTTCTGATACAGCACAACTCTGGCTGAAGAGGCTCCATCTATCAGTCCTCTACATACCTGTCAAAACCAAAAGGCTGAAAGGAGCAAGAAAAAGGCAAGAATTCACAAACAGCATATACACTGTATGACTCATTTCAGGCATCTTCAGCAAGGAAGGCTACAGCTAAGCAGATAGGTAAGTGGGGAAAATAAGAGTTTTAGCTAAAGGCAAGGTGAAGGTTGCACTTGCCATTTGTAGCTGCCACAGTACTTCAAATACCCACAGACAAAAATGGAAGCAGAAAAGAAAAGTTTTCCAGGAAAAGTCTCTCCAGCCTAAAGTGCAGTAAGTTCAGTTCAGCTCATTTTGCAGACGTGCTTTTTAAGGATGGGGACAGGGATTTAAGTTCGTAATACTCCAGACCAAGAAAATTGGTGCGAGGAAGACATTTCCAGAGGTATGCAGCCGATACGGTCCTCTTCAGAATACAGATGAGTTCAAGTCTTTGTGAATTAGAGGAAAGAAGATACACACACTAAGCACTCTTAATGAACCCCTGGCGAGTACAAGAACAAAGCCGTGATTCCTGGAGTAATAAAATAATACCTCATAACAATATAATTACCTTGTGCAACTAACTGCTGCAGGAGGTCAAAGCAAACAGCTCAGTAAGACTTTAATGAATGACTATAATAATTTTATGAATGAAGACAAGTGAAATTGTGTTCCAAAAAAACATGAAAAAACCCCCAAACCCACAACACAAAGTTCTCAGGGCTCAGCAGCTACAAGTGGCCGATAACACGCTCCTCACTAAGACAACAGTATCGCACAGTTAGCAAGACATTAATATTTCATTTGGCTTCTTCTGATGTGAAGACCAACACTCACAGCCAAATTCTGGACCTGGGAATAAAGAAAGCATTGGCTTGTTCTGGTGAGAGAATCGCAAAGTTGAGCTTTTCCAGCAGCAGAGGGAAATGCAGGCCTGACCAGTTGGGTCATGGTCTATTTCGGTCCTACACTTCCCATGCTTCGAAAAGGACAGACAGCAAGTCCAGCCTCATCCAGAGCGAGAGGCTCAAACTAAGGAGCTGTCGGGAATTACTGAGCTAGACGTACAGTTCTCAAAGACAACCTGCACTGTCGTCTGAAAGCTCAGGAGAGTTTCAGCTTCAGATCCAAAAGAGGATTTGAATATGTAAAGGTACAAAAGTTTTAAGCTCCAACTCCATGTGCCTGTTACTGATAGAAACAAAAGTTTCTATCAGTTTAGAAGGACACGGCTTGGGAAGTAATGCTAAATCACAAGGACAATATATTAGCAGACACAATACAGGCAAAGCTATCAAAGCTGGCCATTAATACAATTTATCAACACGCACTCCTAAGTACATCTTGCACCGAAGCTCTTCAGTAAACACTGCGCACAGGCATGGCTCTGCTAAAACACAGCCATCAATCGCCCTCCGTTACACCCTGCGATACACAGCGACTGGGAAAGGAGGGGAATTTTGACTATGGCCACTGAGATTTTCTTTTCCAACTTACCAGGGCAAATGCACAGCAAAACAGATCACTACTGAGAGGGGGGGGAGGGAAAAAAAAAAAAGAAAAAAAAGAAAATATGCTCTTGCCTTAAGGGCCCATCTTGTAATTTTCAGCCAAGCGAGCCACCAACATACGCATTCTCCTCCCAACCCTGAACACATACATATGGTTTAACGGCCTGAGTACAGGACTGCAAGCCAGGAACTCTTTTGCTTTTTAATCTCTCCTCTTCAACTGACTTCCAGGGAAGTTGTTTTACTGATTTAGACCTCAATTTCCTTATTCAAAGCAGGATAAACTGTTCAGCAAGCATTTCTCCTCCCAGAGGTCTCTGTATGTAGTAGTGAATATTTTTTACAGTATTATTTTAGTGCTTTAGACAAGCTTTTTTAAAAACAAACAGAAGCAGCTTTCCTGCTGTTTTTGCTCCTCTGCCAATCCCTATGTTTAATTTAACGGAGATCAGCCATGATGACAAATCATAGGGAGTCACTAGGATTTTTCTATTTTATACTCACATAGCTAAAAATAAGACAGGCATCTGCCATCTGCAGCAATGAGTTTGAAGGCATGGAGTAGAACACAAGGAAGAAACACTTCCCTCAGCCTTCCCCCAAGTCATCACACTGGGATTCATATCGGAAAGTATCAGTGTGACAATGATTTGCATATCCCTGACACCGTGCAAAAGCAAAATTATTGCCAAGAATTCTAAATAATAACTTGCATAAATCATAAATTTACAATAAAACATAAAACACATATGAGAATACATCAAGTCCCCTCTACTTGCCTCTTAAAATAACAGGGACGGGTAATATACAGGTTCCCCACAAAACGGTTAGGGTCTGCAATTCAACTTCCATTACTCTGGTAGGTGACACTCGGAACTTCATACGACCATTCACAGAGCAACTAATCTAGCAGATCGGGAAAATGCAATAATCCCTGGTATAATCGATTATACCAAGACTAATTTAGCTTCCTGAATTTGCATACATGCTCCCTTATAAGTATTTTAGGCCACAGATGTCTACCAACAATTTCGCTTTAAACCAACCATTTCAAACCCACCAGCGTACGTGAATGCCACTGCACCACGTTAGCCAGCACAGCTTTTCTTACTACCTTGCATAACACTCACTTCCCACCAGAAGTCTCGTTTTCCGCTTGCAACACGTTCAGCCCAAAAAGTGAAAAAAAGGTTGGAAATGACTCTCCAATGACTACACCCCATGAAGAATGGCAGGAAATCTTTCAGGCAAGTTTGTGATAGCTCACAAGCGATTTTGCCCGAGTCACACAGCTACTAGAGATTTACCTCTGATTTTAAAACCCACCTGCTAAAAGCTGTGCCGCTTATCTAATTGTGGTATGGTTAGAAATAAATGGACCAAAAGTTTCCATCACCAGAAGAGACCTGCTGCAGTCAGGTGCACAAAGATGAAGAGAGAGCTAACTTCATGGCACCACCCATTAGCATGAGAGGCCAAACTCTGCAGCCAGAGAGCAGATTAAGGAGGCGGCAGAGGGATGGGATCACTGAAAGAAGAGGAAGGTCGACTGTCGTAATTTCGTATCTTCCTTACGGTTTCTTGTGCATAAGCTAGCACTGCAGTTCTGTCATCAAACCGTATCAGTTCTCCAACTGAACGGCAGCACAAGGAGACCAAAAATTGGGCCTCAAAAAGGAAAATATGTATAACAGAGCATCACACTGCACAGTGAAGCGTGACAGATCAAGTAATACTAAAGTCTAAAGATCCCAAGTATTTAAGTAGATTCTGCAAGCCAAATTCAACCCTCCTCTGTATTTCTCAGTCCATAAACATGCCAGGACATAAAATTTCCAAATGGACAAGCAAAAGAGTGGTTGGAAATCAGTAATAATTTTACGACCAAATGTTCTAATATTAAACAAATTCAGCCAAATCTCTGATTACCACCAGTGCTAAAAATGCACATACATCTTTGTATTGACAAAGTATCTCATTTAAACCCAGAGTACACATCCAAACCCTCCAACTTCAGAGTTTCACATCCATAAACTAAAACTGAACCACATGCTTGTAACTGCCAGAAGAAAACTTCATGATACAGAGGCACAGGGAAAGCACCAAGACTGGCAAGTAGGATGGTCTTGGAAAAAATACTATCTTGTTGCTTTGCACCATATGCATCTTGAGGAGCTGTAGCTCTACAACTAAGCGGCCTGACTGGCTTCTGAACTGAACACTCATGGAAACTGGAAGCCACTTTAACAAACATTTCTAGCATATATGCTCTTGATGTATTCTCAAATATCCAGATTTGATGCCTGCAGAAGAAAAAAAATAAATTAGTTTTATGATATTCAGACTTGAGTTGCTCAAGTCGATTTGCAACACAGACACTTTCAGAGAAAGACTGGCGTTCAGCGCTGCTCGATTCCAAAAACAGCAGAAAGGTGTGTGTTTTTTTCCTCAAGTAGTATATACATAATTTGATTCTTTCTCTAGAATTTTAGGCCAAAGAGTAGTGTCTGGAGAAAGCACAGACCAAAAAAAGTGATTAGGCCTGCCTGTTATATCAGCACAAATATTGCTAATATAGGTGGGCCACTAAGATGAGAATAGCTTTATTTCCTTAGCTACCGCAGGATGCCATTAGTGTCTCTGTAAAAAGAATAATTCAGCAAGGTGCTAATCTGTACATTGCAAGAAGTTTTTAAAAGAATTTATCATCTTACAAGCAGAATAGAAACATACTCCACAAAAGTAGGAAGCAAAATGTTTTATCCCCTTTATGTCAGGAAGACTGTAAAAAATAAAAGTAAAACAATAAAGGTCCACCTTTTCTAAATTATCAATGATTTTGAATGCTCAGGTTGAGGCAATATAGCCACCTCTATCAACAGAAGTGCGGATACCCAGACCTTCCTGAAAAAACGGGTCTCAAATGCCTGTAAGTCACTAGATCTGCAAAGAGACGGCCAGGAATGAGCTGTACAGGAGGCACACAGACCTCTGAGGTCTTGAGCTGAGGAGTACACATCACATTGGACACAGTTAACTGGGAAAGTGGTATTACCCAAGCTCCTCTGTCCTTCCAAATAAATCAGATCTGGACCCCACGTGCTGCTTTTTGCACTGCAAAACCACAAAGACGCTCAAGAACAGAAACAAGGAGTAGCTGCATCTACACCTGAAGAACTCCCAGTCCCATAAGGGACAACAAGGAGAGGGTGAAGTTTCAGCGCAATTCCCAGAGAGGTCAATGTTGCCTGGCTCCAGTGGGCCCAACTTTTACCTGCAAAGCATCATCCGATCACGATACCAACGGCATCCGCTGAAGGAGCCGGCACTTCAGAACAGTGGCTGGAAGGAGAAACCAGCACCAGAAACAAAGCCACCCCAGCAACAGGAATGCCAGGAGGTGAGCAAAGGAACAGTCTGGGGGTTAAATGGCTCTGGTCCTGCTCTGCTCTTGACATCCCGGAGCTAAGCCAATCCAGTCCCATCCCCATCCTACCACATCCCTCTCCCAGAAAATTTCTTCTCATCACAGCAAGTTAACAGACCTGAGACAATTAAAGAAGGGATGCATCGTCTCCAAAAACTTTACTATTTGCTGCTTTGGAATACAGACATTTCATTCCTTTACCTGCAGCTGTGACAGACGCCGGAGATACGAGGGACCTGTTATTCACGATGAAAAAGCAGGCACGAGAGCCATCGCACGCTGCAAACAAAGCTGCCTCTGTTTCAGCTACATGTTCCTAAAACGGCGCTGGAGGAGTGAAGGAGCTGCTGCAAGCAACGAGGAAAACCATCGGCCTAACTGCTATGCTACATAACGAGGGATGACTGACGCACTTGTTTTCTTAGTGGTCCAAAACAGAACAGCCAGAGATGCGCACCCACATCCATTCTGGAAATGGTACCTTGGGGCGGGTTAGGTTTCCCGGGACATGGAGCGCTGCCTCAGCTCTCCATCTCCTGCAGGACGGCGCCCTCTCCGACCTCCTCCATAGGGCTGATTGTGCAGGGACAGCGCCTTAAAAGCCCAGAGCAAACCCCCCCGCGACCCCAGACCAACCTCCTGGCCTTCAACCCTCCAGCCCCTGCCCGCGGAGCACCCGAATCTCAGCAACGTGCTCGGGCCTCTCGCTTCGACCCGCACACGGTCATGAAACGCCCAAAACGAGAAGCCCGGGGACCATGTGCTGTAACTTACCCGCGGGGCGAGACAACGCCAGCAGAAGCCTCCCCGCNCAGCAGAAGCCTCCCCGCCACACACAGACAGACAGACAGACACAGGGACACGCACGCAGTTTCGGGGGTGGGAGGCGGCTCAGCCGCCGGGGCAGGGTCCCGCCGGGCCCGGCCGGAGCCCGCCGCTCGCTTCCGTGCCTCGGGCTTTTCCCGCAGCGGAGCTGCCGGGGCCGGTACTCACACATCCAAGCGCGGGCGGCGGCGCGGCTGGGACATCAGCCGGCAGCGGGGTCCCCTTGCGGCGGCAGCGGCCCGGCGGTCAGCCCCGACCCCCGCAGCGCCCCGCACCGCCGGCGGGGGACGAAGCGGAGGCGGCGGCGGCGGGTGCCCCGCGGAGCTCCCCTCCTCCCGCCGGGCAGACCCACCTCGCCGCTGCCCGCCGGCGCCCGGCGACCCNCCGCGGCCGGCCCAGGGAGGGCAGGGCGCCGCGGAGGCGGGGCGGTCGCCCCGCGCCGCCATCTTGGTGGCGGCAGCAGCGCGGCCGTGTCCGCCTGCGGGCCGCTGCCGGCTTGTCCGTTTCTGATGGTTTTTTGGTGGTTTTTTTTTTTTTTTTTTTTTTTTTAAAAAAAAAGCC
>VZSF01003928.1:370651-453048 GCA_013398295.1 Chionis minor | reverse complement strand
TTTTTTTAACAAAAAAAAGCCTGACATCAGCGGCACGTTGGGTAGGTCCCGGCAGCAGCCTCCAGGGGAGATGCCCCCTCTCTGGCTCTTTGCCGCACGCCAGGAAGCTTTTAGCTGCCCTGGAATCGTGTGTGATAATAAATGCGGAAAGCCCCACGTTTCGCATCCTGAGATGCCCCTGAAAAAAACCTATATCTAATCATAGATAATAATTATAAGGTAATTAACTGCTCCAATATAGCCAGCCAATACATTTATTGGGTTGGTTTCTTCTCCCAAGTGACAATGGATAGGACAAGAGGAAATGGCCTCAAGTTGCGCCAGGGAAGATTTGGGACCGATATTAGGAAAAATGTCTTCACTGAAGGAGTCGTCAAACATTGGGATAGGCTGCCCAGGGAAGTGGTGGAATCGCTATTCCTGGAGGTATTTAAAAGTTGGGCAGACGTGGTGCTGAGGGACAGGGTTTAGTGGTGGCTTTGGCAGTGTTAGGTTGGTGGGTGGACTCGATTGATCTCAAAGGTCCCTTCCAACCCAGGGGATTCTGTGGTTCTATCCACAGCTGAAAAGCCCTGCTGTCACTGCCACAGAATCACAGAATCATCACCGGGGTCGGAAGGGACCTCGGGAGATCATCTGGTCCAACCCCCCTGCCAGAGCAGGTCCACCTACAGCAGGTTGCACAGGATGGTGTCCAGGCGGGTTTGGAATGTCTCCAGAGTCGGAGACTCCACCACCTCTCTGGGCAGTCTGTTCCAGTGCTCTGCCACCCTCAAAGTTCCTCCTCATGTTCAGATGCAGCTTCCTATGTTCAAGTCTGTGCCTGTTACCTCTTGTCCTGTCACTGGGCACCACTGGAAAAAGACTGGCCCCCTCCTCCCAGCACCCTTCCTTTAATTATTTATAAGCATTGATGAGGTTCCCCCCCCCCGCCACTCAGTCTTCTCCAGACTAAAGAGACCCAACTCCCTCAGCCTTTCCTCATAAGAAAGATGTTCCAGCCCCCTAATCATCTTTGTGGCCCTTTGCTGTCCCTTCTCCAGCAGTTCCCTGTCCTTCTTGAACCGAGGAGCCCAGAACTGTACTGCAGATGTGGCCTCACCAAGGCAGAGTAAAGGGGGAGGATAACCTCCCGCCCTCCGCTGAGGTGAGATGCAGGTGGAATTAACTGGAGAAGACCTGGGCCACCTGAATAGCAGGTTAGCAGGCAGGCCCAGGTACTCAGGACAGCCTCAGACGCAGTGAGGAGTGTGCGGTGGCAAGGGACATGGGGTAGTATCTGCAGTAGCCACCATGCGGCAGCAAATAATCAAAGGTTGGCATGTGGTTGAGGAGAAACCAACCCAAGGCTTTCTCGAGCAGGGTTCAGCAGGTGACTTCTGGGACAGCTTGTAGGTGCCAGCCCAGAGCTGGGGAGCTGTACTGGTGAAAGGGTATCTCTTTGAATGATGAGCTTTCACAACCACAAGAAGAAAACTCTCCCAGGGAACGAGAGGAAATATTGGGAGAAAGAAATAATCTTGCTTGTGAGCAACAGACAATTCTGCACGGGGATGCACCGCTTAGAAGTTTTATCCTGAGAACCTGGTAACTCAGGTTAGGCAAGTTTATGATAATAAATATATATTTATTATATATATTGTGTGTAATATACCGTGTGTCCTTCTCCACACTGCAGATGTAGCATTTCACTGCTACATCCACATACCTACTACTAAGTTTACAGATAATTATTTATTGGATGGCCTTATTTCCACAACTAATGACCTCGGATCTTTTTCAAATATTTCAAAAATATAATTTTACACTTTGAAAACCTTGAGTCACTGGCACAATTGGGGAAAAAATAGCTTGTACTACATTTGCATGTGGTGTGGGGCCCAGTGATGCATGGCTAATATTCTAGGTATGAACAACAAGTTCAGTTGTCATATTCTACAAGTAAGATCAAAATCAACAGCTAAGTATTTCACCTAGGACAACCTGAATTTCTGAGATAGGGGAAAATGTAAGGTTTTGCTTAATAAAAAATTAAAGATGTATTACTGAAGGACACCCTGGACTCAGGACTCTTCTCAAAACAGACTCTGTTCCCATGAGATCCATGAGAGGGTTTTATTTTTGGAACAAGCATAACATTTAGTCCAGAGGAAGAAAAAAAAACTGATTACAGAAAGTCTGGCAAATGTTAAATTTGCTAGGTATCAACACTTGCGGAGGAAAACATGCAGAGAGACTTTCAGGAAAGTGTAGCCATAGAAGTGCTCATATCAGATTAACACAGCATTCCATGGGCCATAAACAGAGGTAATTGCTGTTTTCAGCACATTTGTTTCCCACATCCCCCACAATGCCTTCACCACAATAGCCCAAGTTTCCCGCACACCCTTTATAGCCCTGTAACATGGTATCCCTGACACCTCCAATTCCACACGCCACTTGCAGATCCTCTGCACATCCCGATTCGCTTCTAGCATCTTCACACACACCTTTGGCCACCTCTTCTCGTCCCTTCTGTGTCCTGGGAGACCACCACCATAAAAGCTTCATGTCTCGCTGGTTACCTCTCTTAGCTGGCGTGTAGGATGAGCGAGAATGGGACCTGCTGTGTGCATCAGGACTTAAAGATACATGCTGATTAAACCTGTGGTACGCGTGTGGACTGACAAGCTGGGTAATGCCAATACACTCTTGGCTGTGTCAAATGATGACGAAAATTGCCCTCTGTCACTCTCTCAGTGGAACGTCTTCCGTACCTATAGCTCTGACTCTCACAGCAGTAACAGAAACTTACTACTTTTGAGACCAATGCCGCTTTGGCAGATTTGATTACGATCAGCAAGTAGCATCTGGATTTGACAGTTACATGACATTATAAACACCGACTAAAATTATCAATAGGCGTGACTGATACCATTAGAAAAGGGGTCACTCACACAGTTTTTACTGGACAACTACTCATGTATCTTGTAATTTTGGATTATCAACATCCTTCACTATGTACAAATGGAAGGAATTTAAGACTACCCTTCATTCTCCCTCAGATCCAACTTCTGACAGTTTTGGTGAAGGTTATTGTTTTTCTTGCAAAATCATTTGCAACGTTTTGCTTCATCTTTTACACTTTTAAACACAAGTTTTCTCCTCTCTGGTTCTTTTAACAGAAGTAATTTCTCACCACAAAAGAAGATGAACTTTGCCTTTTTATCAAAGGGCTTTTTTAGTGCTTGGCAGCAGATTCCTCCTGGCTGCAACTTTATGAGGTCTGGGTGGAATATTCCAGCTCCTGACAGGCAGGTACGCAGGCTTGCCCTGGAGCCAAGCAGATCCGGCAGGGCAGCTGTGTGGTCATCCCTACTGCTCCCCTTTGGCTTTTCTTGCCGTTGTCAGTGAAATGGCTTTGATAGTCTATTTTGACCAAATAATGTCAAGTATCAAGTAATTGCTCCTTTTTTTTTTTTTCAGGTAGGGACAGTTATGCTGGAAAGTTTTGCACAGAGAAACCACAAATGTTATAGCAATATTAACTTTGGGGTGGTCTAATTTGTCCTGCAGGCCAAAGTACCTTTGATTTTGAGGCTTTTTTCAAATATTAAGAAGCATTAGTAGTAACAGATAAACGCTTTCAAGCCACCTACGCCTGCAGGGGTTTTGTTTGTGCTCTGCCAGGGCACCATCTCACCTGTGCCGATAAAGCTACGCCACCCGCGTTTGCTCTGAAACCCTCAAGCAAACAAGCGGATAAGGCCCGCTTGGCCCCGCTACTCCCGGCCGGGCCGAGGAGCTGCCGGGACGGACGGCGGCCACCACGGCGAGGTCGCTCTGTCCCTCCGGCGGCCGGGCAGGAGCGGGGGGGGTGGGGGGTGGTCTGTGTGGCGGGAGGCGGCCGCTCTATCCCCGCGCTCTATGGTTGGCGGCGGGGGCTGGGGTCCACGGCGCTGCCTTTTTTTTTTTTTCGGGAGGGAAGGAAAGACGGAAAAAGAAGGAAGGCCCCGCTGCCCTCAGGCCACCGCCCCCGCGGCCCTCACCTCCATCCCGCCTCAGCCGGCGGCGGTGCCGGGCGCTGAGGNTCTGTCTGTCCGTCCGTCTGTCCGACCGTCCGTCCTCTGTGGCTGTGGGGCGGGAGAGGCGTCCGGCTCCCTGAGGCGCGGGCCTGGTCGGTGCGAGCCTTCGGTGAAATAGCGGGTGAGCGCGGGGGGAGCTGCCCGCCGTCGGGGCGGGCCTGCCCCGGCCTCTGCCCCGGCCGGAGTGGGAGTACCTGAGGGAGCGGGGGCGTTGGGCCGGGCTTTAATTGTGGCGGCAAGGGTTAAAAAAAGGGAGAAATTTGTGGTGGTGTTGGGGTGCACGTGTGCAAAACTAATTTCCGGGCGGTGTCTCGGTTTTAAAAACCTCAGCGAAAGAGGGAAGGGGGCTGGTTTAGTTGTGCCTCCCTACTTCGAGCACCTGGTATGTGGGGAAAAGTTTGGCTCGCCTCCTGCTTCTAGGCTGTCCCCCGCGGATGCAGGGAATCCCTCTGCAGTGGTCTCTCCTGAACATCAGAGGCAGGACTTGGGGCTGCGGTCCCGCGAATAAGTCTGCTGGTACATAATTTCACTGTAGCGTAGTGTTACGGATATAATTGGGAGCAGTTACATGTCTAAAAATTACATACCGTGTGGAAGTACTTACTGTGTCAGGCTCAGAGATGGGAAGTCAGGAGGACGGATGTAGTGCGGTGGTGTTTTCATTTTAGCTAAAGCCTTTGAATGGTGTTGTAAAATAAATTCAGTACTTGGCAATATTTTCTTCATTTCACACATGGAGAAACGAGCACAGGGAAGTGATGCTGTTCACTAAAATTTTCTCACTGGTGAGACATAAACTTCTTTGTTCATTGCTCTAGATGTTGTTTTGGAGGAGCCAGAACAGCGAGGGCTTGAGAAGAGACTTGCCCAGGTTCATGGGGGCCCTCATTTGATGAAAATAAGTCCCCTTCAGTCTTCAATACTGTAGTTGACTTTGGAACTCTTGCAGCTAATTTTATTCATCAGAGAGATGGGAAGGGGTAATGCCTGCACAGAAGTAATAAGTGAAGGGTTGGAAAGGAGCTGCTTGTCCCTACCCTGCTTCTGAGTTAAATGTCATCTCCCTTGACCTTCTCTCTTGTTCCTAGAAAGAGCTAAAGCCCCACTGCTTGGGTGAGGAGCAGTGCTGTAGAGGGACAGGAGTTCTTTAATTCTGAGGGAGTAGGAGAGGAGGAGTCCATATCACATCTCACCTTTAGTTCTCCAGACTCCCCAGCAAGATTCAGTGAGATGGGGAAAAGAGATTAGTAACTGAGTGGGAGGAAGCGTGATAAGCTATCTCCCGCTGCCTGAAATTGTACTGAGCTGCTTGTCCAAAAGGTTTAATAGTATCCTGATTCTTGGGGTGGTATGTTTTTAGAATTACTTCCACAAGCATTTGATTAAAATTGCTTGTTGCTAGATTGAACTAGAATTGTTGGGACAGTTCTGAATTTTGTCAAATGCTCTTCTAGGCCATTACGCTTCAAAAGCTGTGAGTTAAGCTGCACATTTGAAACTTTTCTGCTGCATAAAAATCCATCTGAAGATTGGTTGAAAATCTACATAGATCTAAATTGTGTAGTTACATGGAAAAGGTCCTGTACACTTAATAGCTTAACAAAAATGTGCTGTCTACACAGTTTCTTGATAGCTGTCATTGCAGTAGGCATGGACAATTTGTAATCCTTACTGAGATAAGACTGCAAAAATAATTTTAAAAAAGTTAAATCTTTTCATGCCTAAGGAAGTTTCAACTGGAATGTCCTTGGTGCAGTTCTCATGCTGAAGTACCTCCATAAGAAACAAGTAGTGGGATGCTGTTCTTAGTTACACATTTGTAACATACATACAACTTTATTACTTTTAATTTTTTTTTACAACTTTGTTCATAGATACTTGTAAACTGAAAATTGTGAATGTTTTAAGTAGCCACAAGCCTATACTTCCTACTTCAACTGCTGTCCTATATTGCTTTAGCTATCTGTGGTTGACACTTTGGTTTAAAAAAACATATTATGAAGCACTTAAAGCTGAAATAAGAATGTGTGCTGTTTTAATATAGTGTTTTTCTCAGATGCTATTTTTTTGTGCAGGAGAGAGGTAAGTGAAGAATTTGGCCAGAAATGTGTTGAGTGGTTGGTTTGGGGATTGTGGGTTTTTTTGGTTTGGGGTTTGTTGTTTTTTTTTTTTCTTTGGCATGTGGCAAGGTCTGTGACATCTGGCATCCATACTGACTGATGCCACTCCAGCAAGGCAGCAGCTGCCAGAAAAAGATAGGGTATTGCTGAGTTGAATCATGACCTTAGCTGTTCATTGTACGTGAGATTCCTGTGTTCACACAAATCTGTTTTACCGTGTGCTTTTTCAGGATATTCCACTGACCTTGGCGGAAGGTGTTTTAATACTGTGCTGTATTTTTTTTAGAAGATTTTTCCCTGGTAAGCAGTTAGGTAGTAACTGGGTGTGTCAGTACTTTTTGCTGTATGCCTTGCTCCATCTCTTTGACTGCACTCAGTCTGACAGTGCTGCGTCTTTTACAGTGAGGTCAGTGGCTCAGTTGTATTTGTGTAAGAAGAAAGACCATTCATAAGTGTGTTCCTTGGCCTGGAGACATTAGATTGCATTTCCTAGCCTAAAATCAGAGTTCATTACATCCTAGGAAAGTTAAAACTGTACAGGAGTATTGGAGCAGCACCTGCTCAGTTGGCCTGTGCTTGGTAATGATGCCCTGCACTTGCTTAGCAAAGAAAGCATGAGCTTTTCCTTTGGTAATCTCAGAAACCTTAATGTCATGTTTTAGGCGATGAGTAATTGCCAAGAATTTGGCCTCTGTTTTATAAGTGAAATGTGGCTATCAAAATGTCTGCTGCTTGCTCACCAAATTGTCTGGAAATGTTAAAAGTAACTGTATATCCACTACCTAATATTGGAGGTAGATGTAAAGCACTGCAACAAGAGTTATGCTAAAGCAAAGATGTGCTGAACAGAGCCAGTTCTAGCCAGCCCCAAAATGGACCCACTGCTGGCCAAGGCTGAACCCCCCAGCTGGGCTGGTGGTGCCTTGGAGGAAATGTCTTTAAGAAAGGGCAAAATGCTGTGCAGCAGCTGTGAGAGGAGTGAGGAGAGAGAGAGAGGAAAAACCCAAAAATAAGTGAGAAACAGCTCTGTGAACACCAAGGTCAGAAAAGGAGGAGGCACTGCTGGTATGGAGCAGATATCCACCCTGCAGCCTGTGGAGGGGACTACAGTGGAGCAGATACCCATCCTGCAGCTGGTGGAAGACCCCATACCGCAGCAGATGGACGTGCCCTGAAGGAAGCTGCCAGCCCATGGAGAACCTTTGCTGGAGCAAGACTCCTGGTGGGGACTGCAGCCTGTGGAGAGGAGCCCATGCAGTAGCAGGTTTTCTGGCGGGAACTGTGGCCCGTGGAAGGCACCCATGGTGGAGCAGTTTGTGGAGGACTGTACCCCATGGGAAGGACCCACACTGAAGCAGGGGGAAAATATGAGGAGGAAGGAGTGGTGGANCTAAAGCAAAGATGTGCTGAACAGAGCCAGTTCTAGCCAGCCCCAAAACAGACCCACTGCTGGCCAAGGCTGAACCCCCCAGCTGGGCTGGTGGTGCCTTGGAGGAAATGTCTTTAAGAAAGGGCAAAATGCTGTGCAGCAGCTGTGAGAGGAGTGAGGAGAGAGAGAGAGGAAAAACCCAAAAATAAGTGAGAAACAGCTCTGTGAACACCAAGGTCAGAAAAGGAGGAGGCACTGCTGGTATGGAGCAGATATCCACCCTGCAGCCTGTGGAGGGGACTACAGTGGAGCAGATACCCATCCTGCAGCTGGTGGAAGACCCCATACCGCAGCAGATGGACGTGCCCTGAAGGAAGCTGCCAGCCCATGGAGAACCTTTGCTGGAGCAAGACTCCTGGTGGGGACTGCAGCCTGTGGAGAGGAGCCCATGCAGTAGCAGGTTTTCTGGCGGGAACTGTGGCCCGTGGAAGGCACCCATGGTGGAGCAGTTTGTGGAGGACTGTACCCCATGGGAAGGACCCACACTGAAGCAGGGGGAAAATATGAGGAGGAAGGAGTGGTGGAGAGGAGCTGTTATGGACTGACCCCTGTTCCCAAACCCCTGCCCTGTTGTGGGGTGGGGAGTAGAGGAGGTGGGAAGGAAGGAGTGAAGTTGAGCCTGGGAATAAGGGAGTGGCGGAAAAGTGTTGTAGTTTTTGCCTCTCACCATCCTACTTTATTTTTAAATGGCAATAAACTAATTTTCCCCGAGTCGAGTCTGTCTTGCTCGTGATGGTAATCGGTAATCCTGTCAGCCAATGAGCTTTTTCATTTTACTGTCTCTCCTTGTCCTGTTGGGGAGGGGGAAAGCAATAGAGTGGCTGGGTGGGTGTCTGGCACATATTCAAAGGATAATGGACTTCATGAGTACTAGCACTCAGGGACTGCTTCTTTTGTCCAGTGCATTCCCTGTGGAGCAAGTTGTTCAGCTCTTTGATTATAAACCAAAGCAGGTTGGAACAGAGGAACAGCGCTCCTCGTTTTGGGTAGTGTTGGGTGGAAGAACAATGGCGTCCCTGTTAGGGATACGTGAGATACTGAGATGCTCCTATTTTCTTCTCTTGAGGTAGTTTGTACAATGTTACCAGTTATTGCCTGGAAATGTATATTATCATCCTCCTGAAATAACTTCCTGTTCAATTGAAAACTGAGCTACTGTTTTTCTGCCGATAGTTGTACCAGGTCTTCTGACATTCTTCAGTGGGAAGGGTAGACAAAGGATCACAGAAGGTTGCTAGAAATACTACCTGCCCCAGGGAGAGTATAGTTTGTGGGCTGGAGAGGAAGATGAGACAGAGACAGTCAAGATCCAGGCTGATCTGACTCTATGTGGCTGACCAGTTGAAACACCGAGTAGTCTTAAAGGTTTTTTTCCACACTACTAAGTGTCTGAAACAAGTTTTCCCCTCAAACTCTTGCGCAGTCCTGATAATAAATAAGACCTTTGTGGCATAGAGGAGGCTTACTCGGGAAGCTTTGAAATACCTGCTTGCTTGCAATGTACATATTGCACAAAGAGTCCAAACAGGTTTGATTTACAGGAGATTAACACTTGGCAGGAGATTGCACCTATCCTTTCTTTGCCCGCCTCTAATATAATCTGTCTTAGCCATGTATCCTGTGTGTACTCAGGCCTCATCCTTTCTAAATGTTTTGTCATTATTTGTGTGTTGACTGACTGGAAGCATGAGGAAATCCCACCCCTTACCTGACATAGGTGTGCTCCTAAATTCCTCTGACGCAGGTGCAACTCTACCAAAGGAAGTGTATTTGTCAGCTTAATATATAGCAGCTAGGGAGGAGGATTAGGTTGGTTTGTAGCAAAACTTCCTGGCAGCTGTGTGCCAGAACGGCGATCAGCCAGCATGGCTAATGCTGCGGTGCTGCTGGCCTGGTAGCCTGGGAGACCCCAGGTGGGCAAGATGGCAAAGAAACATCTCAGTTGTTTCAATCCTGCTGATATTGTGATGTTGCTAGAGGAGTGTTATGGGCCAAAGTGGCGGAAAAAGCACCAGAGAGGGACAACCTTGTGATAAGAAGTTCCCTGTTGTGAAAAGGCTGGTCAGTAAGCCAGGCTGGTTGAAACACCCCTGCATAAAGTACACGCTTCTGTCCGTGGTCGCACTGTCATCGGCAGGTACGTCCAGATGGTAACAGAGAGGAAAGCAGTGGGAGCGCCTGGATTTCTCCACAGGTATGGATGAGAGGGTGGGCAGCTTGATTGACATAAGAAGAGTGGCGTCTCTGATGTTAAAAATCTCCGAATGGAGCAGATACCAAAAAGGCTCCAATATAAATTGTGGTTTGCTTTTAGGAGCAAAGGCTTGAGCCTTTGTTTTTAATCAGATAGTTTGCTGTAGTAATTATTTGTATGCAGTATTGCATCTGGAACAGTGCTCTGTCAAGCCTGAGTGCCCCTGTGCTGGTTCTGCTGTGCAAGGAGGAACGGAGAGAGGTTGTCTGCCATCCCAGGCAGGGACCTGAGCCGAGGGAGGGGCGTGTGGCACGGCACTAGGGAGCTTTTTTGGGCTGGTGAAAAGCAGCATGTGTTGGCTCTTTTTTTATTATTTTTTTTAAATCATCCTGTGAGTTTTGAGCTGACTCTTTCCTGCTGCATGTGAGAGGTAACAGAGGTCTCTTTATGGTGTGAGGTTTCCTGGATGAAAAGTGTTTGCTGCTTGCGTAGCGCTCTCCATACTTCTTGGAGTGACTGCTCTACAGGAAGGAGGGATGTGGCAGCAGCACAGAGTGGTTTAATGTTCTTCCTTCGTTTGCCTTGAAATACTGAGAAGTGGAAAGTGGGGTGGAAAGGGTGTTCGTCTGAGGATTGGGTTTCTTTTGTTTGCTTCTTGGTTTCTTTTGGGCTTTTGGTTTGGTTTTGTGTTGTGGTTTTTTTTTGTTGTTTTTTTTAATAGCTCAGGACTTCACCATTTCTCAGTGCAGTGGGTTTTTTTTTTAATAGGCAGAGGTAATAGGATTATAAAAGTGTTGTGTAAAAGAAGTGTTAAAAACTATTAGCTTAATGCCCTACTAAAAAACTAATCTGCTGAAAAGATGTCTGTGAAAGGAGCAGGTTTAGACTCTTGTAAAACTTAAGGACTTGAACTCTCTTGCACAGAAAAGCTGATGCTGTACAGTGATCTTTCTACCCTGTCAATTGTAAAGAATTTAATTCTTTCTTGGGGGGTTTAATGAAGAAGATTGCTATACTGCTTCATGGTAGTTCCAGAGCTAACATATTGCTGCTTTTGACTTTGGCCTAAATAAAATACTAAGTAATAGTCTGCATAATACAGAGCTGATAAATGCAGTCCCAAGGAACTCTTTCATGCTTCATTTCCTGCTTGAATTTATGACCGTTTTTAAAGTTAGATTGAAGTGTATCCTTTTTGCTGCTAAACCTGTTCTGCTGAATGTGAATTTGTGCGTGAGCTTAAGGAGGTTGCAGGGGCTTCTGGAAAATCCTGCATGATAGGAAACCTGTCCTTACTGGGCAGTGTGAAAAAGGTATAGTTAGAACGTTGGTTTGTGTAAATTAAAAATTAATTTTCCGTGCATCAAATGAAAGTATCTCTCTGGAGCTGTTCTGCAGATGTTCCATACAGGATGAATTATTTTAAATACAAACATATGAAAAATAAAATTCAGGCAAAAAGCATGTTCTTACTGATTATTTATACTGTTAAACATAACTTTTTTGATAAGTAATCATGTGACTCTAGGCTTTAGAATAGTTATCATAATGAAAATTTTTATCTAAAGATATATCGGAAAAATAAGCGTTTGGAAAATAATGAGGTTTTTATCAATTCCAATTACATAACAAATTTTGTTTATAAAATTACTTTCCTTCGCTATTATCTAGATAAGAGCTACCCATAATCCATCTTCCTGCTGATACTGTCTTTGTCTACGTAGCTATTTTGCCTAAATGAAAAAGAAGAGCCTTTAGTCCAGAATTTCCGGGTATCTCTGAGCTTGGTAATGCTAGTGGCTTTGATCAGGCTGAAAGGCAAATGCCCGCTGCATGTGTGTAGATTGACCCTGCAGCCCTTGCATGGGGAACCAGCTTGCACACATGTTGTTCACTTGCTCTGACTCCAATGCCTGTGTGTTTCTGTCGACAAAAACCCTGAATGAAAGTGGATGGCTCTGATCTTTCTGGCTTGCTTAGGAAGAAGTCTTGTCCATGCTGGAACCTTGCTTACTGTTTTGGCCTGCCTGGATGGAGAGCAAATTAGGGCTTTATGTTCATGCCAACCAGCTCAAGGATCCGAATTAAACCCCCTCCGTATTCATGGGGTGAGTCATATAGCACTGCTTTTCTGATGGGCTCCTACAGGTAGCCTATTCTGAGCAGTGCTGGGAACCTTGGAGCAAGCAAGTAGGGTTTGGCATATGTTTCAAAAAACATAGCAGGCTGCAGGACTTGAGTTGTCAGACAAGCTGCAGAGCACAGGGACACTTATCAGAACAGATAGGACGCTGGGGAATGCAGATCATGCAGTATTTATGTGCCTCAATGTGATCATGGGTATATTTAGAAGTGTGTTTGTAGTGTCTGTCTGGATAGGAGTATGTCTACATATAGATACCTTTCTAATTTTTCATTTCTTTCGTAATTCTGGCTGCTGGCATATTTGGATAACTATGTTTTTTTCTGTTTACTTCTTATTCCATGGATTTTGAAATGGGTACTGCGATGTTTTTAACCTTGTGGCCTGAAGTGTGGGCTGTGCCCTTGTAGTCAGCTGTTAACTTTCTAAACTAGATTTGGTTATGCTTCACTGAGAATTTATTTCACAAGAAGAGTTGCACTTTTTATGTACCTATGAAACCTTCTTGGTACCTTTGATGAAGGTCAGATCTAGCTAGAGACAGGTTTGAGCGCTATGAGAAAAACCACCACAGCTGTTTTCCCACCCATATTTGAGGGATAGTCACCCTAAGTTACAAAGTATAGAAGAATGAAGGTCCCAGGTCCCAAAGACCACGAGGGAGGGCTGGAGCAAGGAAGGTATACCCTTGGTGGAAGGGGATTACTTAAGAGGTCAGGGAATACTTAAGCAAACTGGACACACCTAGGTCCACGGGCCATGACAGGATGCATCTATGAGTGCTCAGGGAGCTAGTTGATGTTATTGTGAGGCCATTCTCAATAACCTTTGATCCATCACGGTGACTGGGAGAAGCGTCTGAAGACTGAAGGAACGCAAATGTCGCTACTGTCTTCAGGACAGGCAAGACCCAGGGAACTATAGGCTAGTCAGCCTCACCTTGATACCTCAGAAAGTGATGGAGCAGTTAAACATTTCTAGGCGTATGAAAGACAACAAAATCATCAGGAGTAGTTAGCATGGATTCACCACAGAGAAGTCTTGCTTGGTCAACTTGATAACCTTCTATGATGAAATGGCTGGCCTGGTAGATGAGGAGAGAACAGTGGATGTGTGGACTGCATCTCAGTCCAGTTAGGATGCCATCTCAGTGGATGTCCAGTCCTGCCTGGACTTCTGGAAGGCCTTCGACACTGTCTCCTGTAAGATCCTCATAGAGAAGTTGTTGACGTATGGGCTGGGTAAGTGAAGTGGATTGAAAACTAGCAGAACAGCTGGGTCCAGAGGGTGGTTATCAGTGACACGAAGTCAGGTTGGAGACCAGTAACTAGTGATGTACCCCAGGGGTCAATACTGGGTCCAGTCCTGTTCAACATCGTCATTAATGATCTAGATGATGGGGCAGACTGTGCCCTCAGCAAGTTTATAGACCACACCAAATTGTGAAGAGTGGCAGATACACCAGAGGGTCGTGCTGCCACACAGAGGGAGGAACAACACCATGCACCATTACATGCTGGGGACCACCCAGCTGGAAAGCAGCGTGGTAGAAAAGGACCTAGGGTTGGTGACACCAAGCTGATTGTGAGCCAGCAACGTGCCCTTGCAACAAAGAAGGCAGGTGGTATCTTGGGCTACATTAGGCAAAGTATTGCCAGCAAGTTGAGGGAGGTGAGCCTTCCCTTCTCCTCAGCACTGGTGAGGCCACACCTGCAGTCCTATGTCCATTTCTGGTCTCCCCAGCACTAGAGAGGCGTAGACATACTGAAGAGAGCCCAATGAAGGGCCTCAAAGGTGATGAAGAGACTGGACCATGTGCCCTATGAGGAAAGGCTGAGAGAGCTGTGACTGTTCACCCTGGAGAAGAGAAGCCTGGGAGACGACCTTCCCAATGTGTATAAATACCTGCAGGGAGAGTGCAAAGAGGATGTAGCCAGGCTCTTCTCAGTCGTGTCCAGTGACAGGACCAGAAGCAGTAGGCACAACTGAAACACAGGAGATTCCATCTGAACATCAGGAAACATGTATTTCACTGTGAGGATCACTGAGCCGTGGCACAGGTTGACCAGGCAGGCTGTGGAGCTAGGTATCTTTGGAGATACCTAGAAGCTGTCTGGACATGGTCATGGGCAACTGGCTGTAGGTGGCCCCGTTTGAGCAGCAGG
Organism: Chionis minor; assembly: GCA_013398295.1. Lineage (NCBI taxonomy): Eukaryota > Metazoa > Chordata > Aves > Charadriiformes > Chionidae > Chionis > Chionis minor. Next base: position 438,933 of record VZSF01003928.1, on the reverse strand, counting down.
GTTGGACCAGATGACCTCTAGAGGTCCCTTCCAACCTCAACAATCCTGTGATTGTGATTTACGTGTCCTAAACCTGTACCTAATTGGTAAGTGGTTAGTTTTATCTAGTTGGGAAGTGCAGAGCATCTGCTCCATTGTTTCCTGTGAATTGCAGAATGACTGTTTGGCTTTATGAAGGTTGGAGTAGATTCTGCATGACTATTCTAGTTAGTATTTATAAGGCTGTTCCATTAATAATGATTTTATGGATGTCTTACAACTCTGGCTTTTATACTGCTTCTCCAAGTGTCACTTTTTAACAACAGGCCCTGGCCTAACTTACTTTTTTTTTTTTAAATTTCCCCTCCCCCCCCATTTCTTTAACAAGGCACAAATTCTGATGTTCCTGACTCCAGGTTAGGTGTCTGACTTAGCAACCCAGCTATTTTAAGTTTGCTGGTGAAAGATCACTTTTTTAAATGAAGAGTCCTTGTCATGAAATAGCAAAGCAGCCTCCTCCAGAGGGGCAATGATCAAGTTTTCCTGTAATTTCTCTGACAGGCGAGTTTTTATTAAGGCTTAACCTCTTGCTTGTTCTTTTATTTCCTGTTACTGTCCTCATAAGTTCATGACTTCACCATCTTTGGTAGGAGTCATGAAAGTGCCGGCTCTTCACTGTGTTTCTTAGTTGCTGTCATTCCTAAGGATACAGTTCTTTATCATTTCTTAGTAGAATCAGACGAGCCTTTCTGGGCACATGCTATTCTTGTGTCTTGGGGGGAAAAACCCAAACACCTAATACCTTTTAACCTCTGAAGTAATAATGTAATGTAAATTGATTTGTGTATGTTTTTCCTTTTAAAATACCTGAAATTTCTCCATGCTTTCCACTTTTTGGAATACATACTATATTCTCCATAGAAAACATCAAAATACCAAGCTGCAAGTTTATGAAACATGAATTATGCCCCTCTGTGTGTGTTGTGATGAGTTGAAAGTGACTAATTGTGATCATACATGCATATTTATGCTGCTCTGTTGAAGTGCTCAAGTGTATTTTAAGCAAGAGCAGCATTCTGTTGCTGCCATAGAAGTCAGTGAAGATGTAGTTTTAGTTTTGTGAAATAATTCATAATGACAGTAATACGGTCTGAATATTTGTCAGAGGCAAGTATTGTGAACTTTTAGTAACATCTGCTTATAAAGGGATCTTGTAAAGCTGACAAAGGAAATTGATACGTGTGAGATTTCAACCTCACTGAATAGGAGGGGAGGAGGGTGGAAATAAGGTTGGTGCACTATGTTCAGAGTTTATGTTCATAATTTAACATCCTTGTACCTTAGCAATTTTACACCTGCATGCTCTTCCTGATACTAAAAAAAATAATATTTCAGAAGCTTGTTCTTCTGACTAATACTGCGGATTGCTTACTAATGTTTCACTATGTCTTTTTCCATGGATAGTTCATTTTTAAGTTTTTTATTTTATTTGTGGAAAAAAATAATTTCTTGGGGGGACAGGCCATTTGTACCAGTCTGTGCATCAGAGGTAAGCAGCTGTCTTAACTTTATCAGAAGTAGATTGTATTTTTTAAAATAAAGTGGGAGGCTATGAATTTAATAAATTGATTTTTAGCAAACACCTGTTGATAGTAAGTTCCTGTGTGTCAAGTTCAGTAGCTTAAGTTGTCCTTGTTGTCCCAGGTTAATCCATCTGTAATGCATTTGGGTTGGGTGGTGGAGAAACAACTTTGCTCCTCACATACGTACTTTGTGCAGCGATACCCTTGGTTTATTGTGGAGCGAGTACCCGCCATGGGGGGGGAAGTACTTCACCTGCTGAACGCTGCACAGCAACTGAGAGGTTATGAAAGGCAGCAATTTAGATAATTTCATAGAAACTTGCATGTAGACTTTAGATAATCAAACTATAAGGTCTTTAACAATTGCAGGCTATTATTGCCTATTGGGTCCACAGTGTTTACTGTTCACAGATGGTTCATATAGCTTATTGCTGATTTCCTGTATGCAACTGTTGCAGAGTATAAAATGGTGGGGGTTCGTGGACATTTTCTCTCTTATTTGAATCTCTGTTGTTTCAGTGATGATACACAGTGGAATAATAGGTTAAAGCATTTTGGACTGATATTTCCTCAGTTGTTGCAGTTGTGAGTCGGAGTCCTAAGCAACTGAGCTGAAATTTGAACAAAGCTGCAGCTCAGAATCACTTCTGTCCTGCAGAAGTCTTTCCCTGGTATGACAGCTAACTGGGAAGGAATGCTGGGCTGAAAGGCTGGCACTAGTCAAAACCAAACATTACCCTGTTTACTGCTCATTAGTTGAGCTAAAAACTGGGACTATTTAACTCAAAGTGTATCAATATGATATTTTTGCTGTCACCTCTTAGGGTATCATGTCTGCTAATTTATATTACCATGGCATGTCTGCCAGTAAGACTTAGCAAAATGTAAGAAGTAAAATTCATTGCTGAAACAAAGTATATTCAGTGAAAGTCTCAGCATTTTTGTCTTCCCTTCCATTTGTGTAGTTTTCCCATTTAATTTCCTTCTGCTTACTTTTATTTTCCTGGTTAGTTAGGGTGCTTTTCTTCCACACCTGTTGCAGAGATTGATTGATTTGAGACTTTAGAAACATGGGGAGATTTTTAACTCTGTTTAATCCATTTTCCGCTTGAGCCCACTTCAAACTTTTTGATTAATTCTTCTTAACTGTAAAACAGCAATTACTTTCACCTGGTTTTCTGGGCAGACCGGAGTGTCCTGTTTGCTGGAAAGTGAATCCCCCTGCCCTTTTTCTTTCTCTCCTTAATTGAGATTTTCCTCTTCCCTCTTTTCCTGATGCTTTTCCACATCTTAGTTCCCTTGACTTCATCTGCCGGCACTCCCAGTAGTAAGAATTCATTGAACAGCTCTTACAATGCAGAAGGAGAAAGAAGTTTCTAGTTGCTCTTCTGTTGTCAGTGCTGGCTGACATTGGAGAGAGAAGTGATGGCGTTACGGTTTTATCACAATATGTAGGTAAATACACCAAGGGGGCATACTAAGTGAGTGTGAAGACTTTTATAACTGAGGCTTGACCTTTGTTTGCATTTGGGTCTGAAGTCTGTATTTGTTCTGTTGGATAGCGCAGAAGCTGGATACTGTTTTATTCCTCTTAGCATTATAAAATGAATTACCGTCAGAAACAAGGAGTCAAACTTACTGTATCTGTGAAACGTGTTACTGACTGCCCCTCAAAGTCGCTTTTCAGTTGTTTACTATAAGCTGACATTAGAGAGAGTACTATGGGCTATCAGCATGTAGCTTGGATTTGCTGATCCTCTTGTGGGTGGTTTTTTATTATTATTTTTAAGATACACGCAGCTGTCCTGAACTGTGTAGGTTTCCTTATTTTGTATGTCAGTTGGATGTTAGGTGTTGCTCTGTGGCTGGTGTTTTCTTTCCTGTTCTGACAATAGAGCTAATGGGTATCAGCAGAAGAAAAACTAGTTCTGTTCATTCTCGGGTTTGCTTTGGAGAGTAGTAGAGACCCATGCTGTCAACACCTTACAGGCTATTCTGATGATTTCCCACATGGAAAATCAGGGGGAAAGCTGTAAACGAGAGCACTAGGCTAATTTTTCTGTGTCTTTTAAAACAATGAGGCAGAGAGGCAGGTGGTCTTCAGTGTAATTTACCTAAGAATAGAAAGAATTCATTGGAAAATGTGGTCTTGAGGGCCAGGAGACAAGAAGGAGAGGACTAAGAGGAACGCAGGCTTCCGTTCTTGTTTTGGTGAATTCTGTCTGTGTGTTCTTAAGGACCAGAGGAGGGGAAAAAAAACCCCAAAAAACTGTGATTATTAGTATGACTGTATGGCGCTTTTTTTTTTTTTTCTCCCCGGCTCCTCTCTTCTCTGTGGTTGAAGTGGATGTGGAGATCCTTCACTGTTAGTGGTAAGGTCACTGAAAACTCTTCTGTTGGTTCCTTAGAGCAGCACCGTGTGTTGCGTGTGCATGGAGAGAGCAGGTTAGCCACCTGGTGTGGTGCCTGCTGGGAGGGACAGCAGCTGGTCATCCCCACCGAACCCCAAGAAGCTCAGGCAGCATGTCAAGTAGTTCATCTTCTTGGTCCTATGCCTGGGTCCCACATACATCCCCATGAATCAGCCAACTTTTCCAGAAGACACCTGGGCTAAACTAGTGGGAACGTAGAGTTACTGTATTCCTTCTGTCTGCGATATCTCTCTAGAGTCTCATAAATATTTTGAAAGCGGGCATAAAATAACCTTCCATGTTTTTGTGTTTCTTCTCTTTGATCCAGCCTGTTTCGTGTGCATTGTCTTTAATCACTGCCTTTGCTTCACTTAGCCTCAGTCCTTGTTCTTCTCACAGTTGGCGATTTTCTTGTGTGTTTTCTGTATCAAAGCTCTCTTTTGTTAAAATTTCATTCTTTCTCTGCTCTGGGATGATAACAGAAGTATTAGCATGGTAACTTTATAGTATGATGGCAGTGAAAGGCTGTATGAAAACAGAGCTCTTGAAAGAGGGCAGGAAACAGAACAAGGGATTGGATCCTCACAGACCTAACACTGAAAAACTCTACCTTTCCCATGAAAAGCAGGAAGATTTGCCTCCTGCAGCAGCATGTGAGAGGGGAATACTGGTCAAAGAGCCACAGGGTAGTTCCAGCAGGCAGCAGATACGGAGGAATGATTTCTGATGCCTGTTAAGTGTTGTGGGGTTCACACTGTTGTGCAGAGCAAGTAATACTCTCTTTCAGAAGAAAGCAGTTTAATTTTGGAGAGATTCATGTGGTTTTCATTTTGTTGGGGGGGAGCTGACTTTACTCTCAGCCAGCAGAATCCCTTGCCTTGCAGCTGTTGTTAATTTGGGAGGAATAGAAGTAGTAAAGCCTGTGTATTGCTAGGCACAGTACACAAGCATAACATGGGGTAGTGGTTGCACTTTCTGATCTTAAAAAAAAAAAAAAGAAAAGAAAAAAAGAAAAAAAGAGTGGGAGTGGAGAACAAAGCAAGAAAGCGATCTATCTAAAATTATGCAGCTGGTTTGTGGCTGAGCTGGGACCAAAACTCAGCGTCTTAGTTTCTGACCAATAGTTCATACTTGCTGTTTCTTTCATGTTTTGTCATAAGTGATTTATTTTTTTTATGAAGTCTGTGAAGATGCAGCAGTGGAGGGTGGTAGAAACTAAATCTCTCCTTCCTTTTTTCTTTGCCCAGGTTAAGTCGTATTTTCTGACATTGAAAGAGCAAACAGCACCATGACTCCATGAATTGCGAAACTGCAGAAAGTGTGGCAGCCCTGCCTACCTCCAACTTTCCTTTCTTACTGTGACGTTCTTCCTGGATTGGTTTCATCCCCACTGGATGTGCAGTGGCCTGCCTTGGCATCAGGCCAGAGGAAGCCGTTTGGGGATCAGGGAGAGCCATGGCCTTGAGCTTCCACCTCTTTTATAAGTTCAAGGTGTTGGTGCTTGCCACTTTGTGTTTGATGGTGCTATGGGCCACATTCAGTTACTTTGTGGACACCAGACAGCAAATTTCTAAAGCTAAGAGCATAGTGGAGAATTTCAGAAAGGTAACTAGCCTGCAGGACAGTCAAAAGAAGATGGAATCAATTGTGGAAGTTCCCACAGTGAAGCCATTTCAGGGTCCCTGCCCAGCCCTGTCTCCGTACCTGCGTAAGTGATGGCGCTTTCCTCTCCTTTCTAAAAAGTTACTTCTGCTTTGGTACCACTGACTTGGTTTTCTTCCTAGACACTTTTGCTGTGAAACATACAATGCAACCAGTTGCAGTAAGCACTTCTGGGTGAGGAAGCGACTTGTGGCACAGAGTACCTGTGCTGGGTCTGGCCGGGATAGCAGTCCGTATGGTGCCGGGCTTTGCATTGGTGACTGAAATGGCTTTGGTAATGCACCAGTGCGTTGGCTACTGCTGAACAGCGTTTGCACCCTGTTGAGACTTTGTCTCTCCCTTCCCTGGGCCCCAAAAATCTGGTAGGTTGGGAATGGACACAGCCAGGAGAGCTGACTCCAGCCGACCGAAGGGATATTCCATACCATATGACCATACCATTTATCATGTTCAGCAATAAAAACTCAGGGGGAAAAAAGAAGGGTGGGTGTTCATGGTTACAGTGTTTGTCTTCCCAGCAGCTGCTATATGCGCTGAAGCCCTGCTTCCCAGGATGTGGCTGGATATCTGTCTGCCAATGGGAAGTAACAAATTCTCTTTTTGTCTTGCTCATGCACACAGCTTTTGCTCTTTTTGTTAAACTCGCTTTATTTCAACCACAAGTCTTTTCACCTTTTGTCAATTTTTTGCATTTTCATTATTAGATGTACTTTTATCTCTGTCTTGACAATTGAAGGACTTCACAGTTGTGTTGGGGTTAGCACTACTTATGGGGAAGGTTCAAACAGGTGACTGTTGTACCATGTCATTTGTCTTCTTCCTCTTCCCTTTTGTGAACCTGATAAGGGATTCATTTGGCAAGCTGGATTCTTCCCCTCCTTTCCAATGTAGTCCAAAAAGCTGCTGCCCAGCTGCACATCCCCATCCCTGCCCCCAAGACTTATTTGCTTAAGTAAACGTGCTGCGGCTGTAGCCGTCACAGTTGCCTGCATTGTTCTCTTTCATGGGTTTGCCAAGTCTGAGTCCAGGGGGGCTGGAATGATAGCTCAGTGCAACAGAAGTGATGAAAATTTCATTTGGCTACAGAAAGCTTTGGTACATTTTATCTTACAAATTTACAGCCTTAAGTCTGTCATGCTTTTGTTCATGCTTTAAGTAGACATGACTTCTCACAGCCACAGAGAGTCTTAACTCTCTTTCTACTTCCCTTTCCTCTGCTTTGCCCTGGCAGCTGTTTCTGGCCAATCCTCCTGCAGCAGGGTGGAATGTCTCTTGGTTGTTACTTTTTTTTTAAATATATTTTTTTACCATCTATAATCAGTATAGAGTTTACCACTCTATAATCAGTTTAAGCAACTAAACGCCCAATACCACCTCCTTCCGCTGCCTGCGTGATGCCCTTGTAGCGCTACTCTTCTCTTGGAAAGGCAGGGAAACCAACTGGGGCTTGAACCTGGGTTCCTTACGCTGGTTGCAGAGTGTCTCCTTAGGTGACTGGACTAGCCACAACCATAAACATCTCAGGAAAGCTTCTTGTGCTTCACCTACAGGAGGTGCCAGCAAACTCACCTTCAAAGCATCCCTCACACTAGAAGAAGTGCAAAAGAAGAACCCTCAGGTAGCCAAGGGCCGGTATCACCCTACGGAGTGCTCAGCATTGCAGCATGTGGCCATCCTCATCCCACACCGCAATCGAGAGAAGCATCTGCTGTACCTCCTGGAGCACCTCCACCCCTTCCTACAGAGGCAGCAGCTAGACTATGGCATCTATGTTATTCACCAGGTGAGGCGACTGTGCAGAGGTGTGTTTGGGTGGGGATGGTGGCAGTGCTCCGCAGTCTGAGGCGAGGCACGCTGCTGCTTCTGCTGTCTAACAGCAGTCCTCCAAGCCTGCTTCAAACAACACTTCTACTTGTTGACGGAGGCAGCGGTGAATGGAGCCATTGCGGGTAGCCCTACAGAATCTCGGCTGCTGTTGGCAAAGCTGGGAAGTATTAACAAAGTGTCTTTAACTGGTGTCCATTTCTTAGTCCAAGCAATTTACTATTTCTGAGTTAGCGTTCAAGGCAAGCATCTTTTGCATTACTAATGCAACTCATGTCTCTTGCAGTATATACATACGTAACTAGGCTGTTTTGGATTTGTTTGGATCGATGGGCTCAGTTATATAGCTCTCCTCTCCCCATCTGATTGCTGGCTGTCGTGTGTGTCCTGTGATTGTACTTACTTCTGCTGTCTGAAACTAAACATGCCAGCCACTGCCTGTAGGTGCCCAGCATGGGCTGTGGGAAGAAGTAGTCATGGCAGAGCCTTTGCTTCCTGAAAGGTTTATTAACAACTTTATTTGCATTCTTTCTAGCTCTGCTGACTCAGTGGCTACAATTTGAGCATACAGACTTGTGCCATATTGTCTTTCGTCAAAGGTTCTTACGTTCTGGCCACGTAAGCTAAAAGTCGTGTAGATTTCTCTTTTGTAATACTTTGTCTTTTTCTTGATCTTTTATTGTGTTTGCTTTCTTTTACTGTCATTTACTTACGTGTTCTGCTTTGACTATAAACAGATTTTCCAGGCAGCAGGAGAAAAAGGTGATAAATTAATATACTTTCCCTTCCTTTCTGTTTAAAGAGGCCAGAGTCAAGTAAGCAGTGCGAAGCAGTGCTTTCTAGGTGAAATCTTGTGCTTTTGCTGAATGGCGTAGCAGAACAGCAACAGAAGTCGTGGCAGAATATATACTTTCAGTTGGAATAGACTGTTCTTTCATTGTTTAGAGTCATCATTTGGGCTGGTGGAGTGGAAAAACTGCGTTAGTGTGTACTGTAATTGTACGTAAAATGGCTCACTCCAGCTAGCGAGCAGTGGTTAGCAATAAATCATTAGGAGAATGGGTGTACGTTCTTTTATTTATTGAAATACGTGAGGTGAAGAATGGCTGTTATCACGTTAGCAGAAAGTAATACGGAAGTATGAAAGTTTCTGTCTGATGTGAGCAGCAATGTCAAGTCTGGACTTGCTCTTTGAGAGTTTTTACTTGGAAGACTGGAAACTTTTGCTTGGCCTTTCCAAGTAGATAGGCATACCTAAAGACTGGAAAGTGGGTCTAACAAAACTCTCTTTTATGGCAAATCAACTTTCACTCTTCATTTGTGATGTCATTAGTTGTTTTAATTATCTTTTGAAGAAAGAAACAGTTAAACCCAGGATTTAATTATTAAAATACACAGAGTTTTACTTTGGAGGAAGATTAAGAAACGGGCCTTTTGTATTTTTTCTCTGTGAGCCATTAAAGGGCATACTCCAGTTCTCTTCTTTATGGGCTGCTTGTAACACCTTGAAAATCGTGTTTCTCTACACAAATGTGTGCACACATGAGCAGAGTGCGGAAAAAAATGTCAGTTTGTAATCCCTAAAGGGTGAATAATTTCTTTCCCAACACATATTTGTCTTGTGGTCAGTGTTCTTCTTCCACAGAAGCAAAGGACAATTCTCTCCTCAAGATAAGATGAAAGTCAACTTTGCTATTTGTTCAGCGTGTGGTTTAACATTGAAAACTGCCCTTCCTGGACAGCCATTTTAGCTGCCATTGGGCTACATTGTGTAGGAAGTGGGCTGTGCTGCCTGACTGTACTGATGGGGGAGACAGAACTGCAGCAGATGGCAGATCCTCCTGCTGAACTAGGCAGGGTTTGATACCCAATACAAGTGAAGTTCTCCGTATGTTCTTTACCAGTCATCTGAATTGTTCTGTTCACTCAATCACCTATGTTTTCATCATCAGGAGATTATCGAATGCATATTTTCATATACAGAACACTTAAAAAAAACCCCCAAAAACAAAAAAACACCCCCAACACTCCAAAAAAAACACTCAAAAATTTGACATAATAGATTTTTGGGTGAATTGTATCTTAATTTTTCTTGGAAAATTCCTTCCCTGACTGAGAATGGAAGCATAAATTATCCCTCTCTTAATTTCTCAGAGGGGTAATACTGGGCTGTATTTCCCTAACTGCAGGTTTGGAGCCATAAATCCCATAAATCATCTTTGTGCAGGTGCAGATGGCTGTTGCCATTTCAACAAATTGCTGCTTCAGAACAGAACATTACTTTTTAGAATGATAAAACATGCTTTTTATACAACTACTTTTCTCTACAGCTATCCTCTCAGTCTGGGGAGGCCGGCTTCTTTCTCATCTTCCACGGAGCCTCTTTCAGTCCAGGCAGCTTTTAGCAAATGACCCCTTTCTCTTGAAAATTGCTTTTTTTATTCTTTAAAGTACATCAGGTTCCTAGCTGTGGAAAATGACTGTCCTGTCAGTTTCTGGCAAGACAGAGCTTGGCTCTCTGACTCCCAGGTGGAAACTTGAGGCAACTCCACCTTGTCCTCAGGAGCAGAAAGCCTTCTACAAGCTGGCACGTGTGTACAACCCAGTAAAAAATAAATGGCAAGATAAGCACACCTGTTGCTCCAGCACGAGCAGTGGCATGGTAAGCTTATAAAACTGCCAGGTGTGTGTCTATATATGTATACCTCAAAGGTGAGAAATTTTATTTTTGAAAAGCAAAAATACACTAACTTACAGCAAAAGCAAATGAAGACTAGTAAAAGTCAAGTTGAGCTGTGTGCTATGGGGAGTCCCTGTGCAGCATAATAATTTAGGTTATAGATAAGAGTTAAAAATTAGAGACCGACTTTTTATTTCCCACTCTGCCACCTACTGTGTGACCTAAGGAAATACAGTGAACTCTTTAAGCATTAGTATGCTCTGAGTGGACAAGCATAAATCATCTGTGGCAGGTGCTCTGACATCTATAAACCAATTAGTATGGGAGTAATGGGGTATTTGTATGTGTGTTTTTTGAGTTTGGGGTTTTTTGGAGGGGGGGGAGGGGGTTGGGTTGGTTGTTTGTTAGTTTTGTTTTGTTTGTTGTTTTTTTTAAGCTTCCATAAGCCTTACTGGCACAGATGTATGGAGCGCCAGTTTCTAAACTGTTTACTGATACCGCTTTTTTTTTTTTTTTATGTAGTCTAATGGGAGCTCCATGACAGGAGCAGCAACACCACTAAAATTGCATCCTGCAGCATGCGTACTTCTGGTGCCCAGATAACTGTAGGCTCTCCTGGCCCTGGCTGTGTTTGCTCACACCAAGGAGAGACTGAAGAAACACTTTGCATCACTGGCCACTCTGATGCTGTATCTAATGTTACAGGGTGGTTATTGCTGTAAACCTGTGACGCACAAATGTGGTTGCGAACTACGCGATGAGAACAAACACCCGAGAGCAGTTCTGGTTCAAAAGGTTTGAGACTTTCTTCAGAGGTTTTGTGTTGTTTTTTTTTTTTTCATCCACAGGCTGGCAGCACCAAATTTAATCGAGCTAAACTGCTGAATGTAGGATACCTAGAGGCCCTAAAAGAAGCAAACTGGGACTGCTTCATTTTCCATGATGTGGATCTGGTGCCAGAAAATGACTTTAACATTTACATGTGTGACAGACAACCAAAGCACTTTGTAGTTGGCAGGAACAATACTGGATACAGGTAGGAAACCCGGAATATGGGAAGAATACCAACTGGGAAATGCCACGTTACTGATAATGTTCCTCTTCTGAGGGAGCTGTACACCGATATCTCCCCTTCCTTCTGACAGCAGATTTCTGGTGGTAACACTCCGCCTCTCTGGAGCGCCTTCTGACAAAAGATAACTGTATGGACATCTCTGAAGTCATCTCTGTGGTCACCTGTACGAATGATCATTGTCATCACTGTGGTTTCTGGGGTGAGGTAAAGGGTGTGTTTTGAGAGGAAAGCGATGTGACAGAGGTTGCGCGAAGACCCTCTGTCAAAGCTAGAAATACATTTGCAGTCTCCTGCTCCTGTGATTTCACAGTGTGGTCTTACTATTGACCTAATTTGGTGCTGAGGGACATGGTGTAGTGCTAGTTTTGGCAGTGTTAGGCTGATGGTTGGACTCAATGATCTCAAAGGTCCCTTCCAACCCAGGGGATTCTGCAATTCTATAATAAAACTCCCCACTTAGCTTTTGCTGTTGAAGAGATAACTTCTGATATTGAGAGCTCAAGTGTGAGAATTTGCCAAGGGATGGGGTTGTCCTTTAGTTCTTTGGCTGTACAACATCGAATACAGGATTGTTCTGCTTTTTAAATGGGTCCCTTAAGTGATAGTGTGATATAAATAATCCAAAGCGAGAAGTCAGGTTCAGGCCACCTCAGAGAAAAAAAGGCTCCTGAGCTCGGTGAATTTAATGGCTAGAGTGGTTTCACTGAACGCAGTTTCTTTCAAGAGTCACCTCTTATGTCATGTCCCTCTAAATATTTATTAGAAGTAGGCTTTTCAAAAGCTGATCTCGGAGTACTTTGAAGTAAAGTTGTGCATCACTTCTGGGTTTCCTTTGTTAAATAAATGAGAAGGATGTGGGATGTGCAAATCCTTACACAGAATAATACTCACTTTCCAGTTAGTGAAAATGGGAACAAGCACAAATGAGCTAGGCTTGTGACAGGTTTTTGGGGCGCTGTGCCTTGCATAGGCAATGCTGAGGGCTAGAGGCTGGTTGCGCACCAAAGCAACAGAAACACTGCTTTGGTTAATTGACAGGCACGTAGAATCCAGGCTAATAACATGGCACAAAGCTTGAGCTGCTTTACTTAACCTCCTGTGCCATGTTTTGCTTAGCCAAACACGTAAATGGATTTTTTTTGCGTTTACTAAGGTGTCTTCTTACTATTAATTTCCTCAGACTTCTCCCGTTTGTGAAAGGAGCTGTTAGTAACGGGTCAGCTTTAAGCTTTGGCTTTACAGAGTCTTACGCTGACAAAACGTTTTTGTTGTGAATCCCCTGCACCAGTATTCACTTGGTAACCAGTAGTATGAATTAGATTCACACTTTCTTTTCTGTGTCACTGCCTCTGTTCACACATCTGTGAAGCATGGGGAGAATAATGCTGTACTTCCAAGGGAACTCCTGGGTACGTTTGAAGGAATTCAGATCCTGAGCTCAAGAATGATACCTAAACTGAACTGAGACCACAGGTTGAAATCCCAGTTGCGTGTCCTCAGTGTATTGCTTAGGCTGAGGTGAGCATGCTGAGACATGTTGCTCAGATGGGGTTGAGAAAACTGAAGCCATACATGGTCTGCATTAACACAAAGTGTTCTGGGCAGAAATGTGGGTTTTCTGGGTTGTTTTGGTTTTCTTCCAGGGTGATATTCTCTATGGTGATGCAGCGCATGCAAACCGTAGCAGCCATGCTCCTCTGGAGAGCAAGTACCTTACGTTTAGTTATATAAAGTACAACTGGGGTTTAAATTCTTTAGGAAAAGGTGTATATATTCAAACTTTGGTGGGAAAACTTTCCTAGCATAGCAAAGCTATTTCCTTGTGACCAGCACAACATCCTTTCCTAGTAATGACTGTTTCTATTCTCCAGTCCAATTTTAAAAATCCTAAAGGAGATGATCGTCTCATGTCCTCAGGGAAGAGATGGTCGAACGCTGTTACAGACGTGCAGTTTTTACAGGTGATGTCACCCAGGAGCAAGATATGCCTAGGCCCTGCCAGTTCCCTCTGCCTGAGGAGGGTTGAGTGGGCAGCGCTGTCCTGGTTACAGCTCTGGTTCCTTCGGTGTCTGCCTCTTCAGTGGTGTAGGGGAATTATGGGGTGCATAAGCAATCACTGGGGTGCATATGTGTATGTGTGGGTGGGCAGTCAGTTCCCAAACCCTACCAGGCTGCTGGAACGGCGGGATGTGGGACTGCTGGTGGCTGGCAGTGGAGCCTGAAAGCATGGGTGGGGAGGGCTCTGTCCTTCTGTTGCTGTCCATGGGACCTCCTTGCTGTCCATTCCACTTGTTCACTGCATTTCTCTAGAGCACTCGTAGCAAAAGTCGCAAGGTGGTGATGCATGATTAAAAATTGATAGCGCCTCTGTTAACTTGTGGTTGGTCTCTCGGAGAGGAGATAAATGAGGAGAGCAAGGAAGAGTAGAAATTCCAGTGGCAGGAAAAAAGCGCAGGTAGAGCACAATACACTGCATCTGCCCAGAACAATCCTTTTTTTTTTTTAATGTTTATATAAATAACATCATCTTTTTGGGAAGTATATCGCAGTCCCAGCAAACGACAGCTGAAGGGTTTTTTTCAGACAACTGGAAGAAGCCTCGTATACAGGCCCTGGTCCTCGTGGAAGACTTTAATAATGCTGGTATCTGCTGGAAGGGCAACACAACAGGACACAAGTAATCCAGGAGATTTCAGAAGTGACTTAATGATAACTGTGATGACACAGGTGATCAGATCTGATGAAGGGAGGTATTCTGCTGAACTTCATACTTTCAAACAAAGAAGAACTGGTCAAGGATGTGAAGGTCAGAAACAAGGAGGGAAGGAGGCAAACAGCAGGATCACAACCCTGGATTTCCTGTTCAGGAATCTGCTTGGAAGAATCACTTGGGAGATGGCCCTGGAGACAAGAGGGATTCAGGAGAGCCGATAGGTCTTCAGGGACTGCCTCCTTCATGCTCAAGAACGTGCAGGAAGTCAAGCAAAGGTGGATGGAGGTCTGCATGGGTGAACAAGGAACTCCTGAGAAAACTCTGAACAGAAAGTGGAAGTATGAAAGAGGTGGAAGCAGTCAGGTGACTTGCGAGGACACACAAGATGCTGTCTAAGCATGCAGGGATGGCGTTAGGAAAACCAAAGCCCCTCTGGAGTTGAATCTCTCAAACAACATGAAGGGCAATGTGAAGGGCTTCTGCAGGTACATCAGCTGCTGGGAAGAGTAGGGAAAATGTGTATGCACTGTGTGGCAGGAGACTTAGTGACGGAAGACAAAAAAAAAGGCCAGGATTCTCAGTGCCTTCTCTGCCTTCAGGATTCCCAGACTTCTGATACCAGTGAGAAAGTCTGTACGTACGAAGACTTACCCTTGATGGAGGAGGATCAAGTTAAGGAATACCCAAACAAACTGGGCATGCACTGTAAAACCATGTGACCTCATGGGATGTATCCACGAGTGCTAAGGGAACTGGTTGCTGTCATTGCAAGGCCATTCTGTTGTCTTTGAAAGGTTGTGATGACTGGGAGCAGTTCCTGAGGACTAGAAGGAAACAAAGGTGACTTCTTCAGGACAGGAAAGGAGGAGGATTTGAGGAACTACGGGCCAGTCAACATCACCTTTTAATCCCTGGGAAGGTGACGAAGCAAGTCTCTTCAAAAGTCATGCCTGACCAGCCTGACAGCCTTCTCTGATTTGACTAGCTTGGTGGATGAGGGAGGAGCTAGTGGATAATGTTTATTTTGACTTAAGAAGGCTTTCAACAGTGTCTCCCACAACATCCCCATTGACCAAGTGATGAAGTATGGACTAGTAAGTGGACAGTGAGATGGACTGAAAACCAGCAGAACTGCTGGGCTCAAAGGGATCGTTGGAGCAAAGTCCCAAGCACCTTTGCTTGTCTGGCATGGAAATTGCCATAATGGATATTGTCGAGCCCTGGCAATTTCTCCATCTGTTTAGATGCACGTATATCTAGAAATCAAAATGCAGTCTGCAGCCACGTGCACGTCACCTCTGAAGCTGGCAGTGGCAGTGTAACAAGGACAGTATCATCAAATACAATTAGCAAAATGGTAGAAGATGATAAATAAGCGTGGTGTGTAAATACCTTTTTAAAGTAGATGCAGCTTCCCGGAGGATGGTAGAAGTTAAAAATTAATCGCCTTCAGAGCTGAACTCCATTACATTAGGTTACTAAGTAACTTGCACTGTACCTTACCTTGGAATTGGTTCTGCAATATCCTGGAGCACACGCCCTCTTGCTGTGATCTGATTTAATTTCAAGTTTTTCAGATTTAGCTCTAAGGTAGTCAGTGGCTTGCTGTCATTATTGCAAAGCTTCTGCTATTTTAGTGTGTAGCTCTGTTCCTTTTCTGCTCATCAGAGTCCTTGAGGTGAAGAGCCTTTTTGGCTGGCAAGGGGTTGTGTGAAGAGAGAGAAACTATTGAAGAAGGCTACGTCCTCTCAATTGGAAGAGTTCTGGCCTAAAATAAATCACCATCTTTTTGTGAAAAGAGGAAGAGAACAAGACTTACCTCATGGATTTGTGCACCCTTAACTCTGTGACAGACAGATCTAGGTCCAGAGTTTCAGGGTGATATTTTTACTATTGGTAGACCTTGACTTTTAATTCTTCTTTCTCTCTTTTCATGTACTTCTAGGTTACGGTACCAAGGATATTTTGGAGGTGTAACTGCTCTAACAAGAGATCAGTTTTCCAAGGTGAATGGATTCTCTAACAACTACTGGGGCTGGGGTGGAGAAGATGACGACCTTCGAATCAGGTAATAAATAAATGAAAGGCTAGAGGCAAATGGGTATGAGGAAGGGGGGGGAGGCATTGATTTAAAAATAAAAAAATAAAAAAATTGGTGTGGCTTCACACCTAGCTTCCAAAGGTAGAACACTACAGGAGCCTTCAATTCAAAAACAGTATCGCAGTGGGGATTTGGAGTGTGAGATGTGGTTCTCTGTACGGTTTTCTCTGTAAAAAGATTAGGCATGCCTGAGACCTGGTCCTCCTGACAGCATTTGTTGGTTGAATGTGGGGTTTGTTAAGGGTTTTTTTGGTTGGTTTGTTTTGGTTTTTTCCTCTCGGCCACACAGTATTTGTATTCTTGCTTGGAAATTGGTTAGAACTGAAATAATAAGATTGAAGACTGGAGTGTGATTTGCCAGAGAGACACAAATTTACTGAGTTCCAATACTTTGCAAGAGTGTGGGAGTGTTTTGGTTTTGGTAGGACTGGGTTTTTTGCATTTATTGACTACCATGATTTACTCCAAGCAGGGCTTTGTATGTGGGTGGTGTTGATGATAGTTAAGATAGTGAATAACTTGAATTTTAGAAAGACTGTATGTATATGCATATGCCCTTTGCTCTTGTTGAAACTACTTTTTGCAGATGTGCCTGTCAAAGTAGGAGAAACTTGTTAGTTTGAGAGGTTTGGTGGGACAAAGAAGTGAACAAAACTTTTATGTTGATGTCTTGTCCTTTGCCTAGGAGGAAACCTCTAATCCTGCATTGCTGCTAGGGAAGGAAGGAAAAAAAACCACCACCACAAAACCCCACAACCTCACAAGCTCTGCCTGCAGAGCCTGTCAATTTGTAACTTGGGTGTACTGTCATTCTTAAGTGTTTATCCTTTTCAATTGCTTAAATAAACAAGCAAACATTTGGGGGACAGAAAACTCGTACCCCTGGTGATATTAAATAATTACACTGGTGAAAGCAAGTGTGTTAAATTTAGGAACTTCCGAAATAAAGTTTTTTCTCTGTGTCAGTTCAGCAGATGAGTCAGCTGTATCTCAAGAAATCTAAAAGCTCTACTGGTGACATGGATTTCTGTACCACCTTAATCACAACTGGTTTGTTTTTTTTCTTCCCCCACCCCTTGCTAGACACACCAGCTTCTTCTCTCTGACCTCTTGGGAGCTGGCTTTTATAGAGCTAGGGGATGGCTTGATACCATCTTATTATCCAGATTCCTGAGAAGTGTCAGAGTTCATGAGTGAACAAGGGTGATAGTGGCATTCTTTCAAATGTTTCTGTGGGCAGCAGGTCAGCAGGATTTACTGGAGGTCTCCACAATGTTTGCAAGCGGCTGGAATCAAAAGCGATGCTTGCTTGTGCGTGGCACCTTGTAACTTTGCAGCCGTTTTGGTCTTGGTGTGGAAACCAAATCGTATGACCCCGAGTACATGCTGCAACTGGACTTGGCTCGTGCCTTTCTTTTTGGGTGGATCTTGGACTGGGCTGGTTACAGAGTTTGCACCGCGTAGGTAATGGGAAGCTTGCTCTCTTGGTGGGCTGTTGTATGGAAAACCTTGCAGCCTTCCTCTGCGAAGACAGCAGATGGCAGCATCCCCTTCGGTATCTTTAAGAACGAGGGGCCGGAGTGCTCTAGGTCCTACTGTTTTGTCTGTGTGCTAAATGATGTCTGCTTCGGGCCCCTTCTGCAGTTGGGCATCACAAAGAGATTTTCAGGTCGTTTGTTTGGTAATTTACTACTACAAACAGTCACTGGAAAGCTGTAGGGGCTCAGTTTCTTCAGCTCTTGGTTTCCTATTGCTCTTTCAACTGCTGATGTGACTAGCAAAGACCGGGCCTCTTCCTTCATTCCACAGAGCAAAATTGTTGTGTTCCACAGATATGCTTAAGGCCAAAAGCTCCAACCAAGTGCCTGCTGTCAGACACTGAACTCCACGCATGGGGCTCAGTGTTTCTGGCACTGTTCTCAGAAAGAAATTTCTCTTCATGTCAACAAATAAAAACTTGCAGCTGTCTGCCAGCCATTAAAAAAGAAAACGAGCACTTTAAGTGGAGCACTATCAAGTATAGGGGTTTTATTTCAGTTAATATGAACTTGTTGCAAAGTGTGTGGAATCTTGCCTACGGAGCTCCTAGGTTTAATAGAGGGCAGTACAAACTAGACCAGACAATCCTAATTTCAATGTACTCCATTGTGTAATATGTGGTTAAAGCTCTACATAATCTCTACTGTAGTAACTACCTGCTTCTGTTCAAAAGGAGATGGTATCTGTCACTCTACTGGACCTCTTCTCCATCCAGAAACACAACTCTGAGCCCCATTTCTCTGGCAAATGGGTTGTGGAAAAGATGAAGATGAGTTTCCCTCAGTTGTCTGTGCTTGCTTTCATGGCATCTACAAGAGATGACATCTCCAAATGTTGGGGTTTTTTCCTTAAGTGTTGTTTAGAGGTGGCGTTGTGCTTAGAGCAGTATTGTTTCTTCCAGGGTTGAGATGCAGAAGATGAGAGTGGTGAGGCCATCTGCTGACGTAGCCAGGTACACAATGATCTTCCACAAACGAGACCATGGTAATGAGGAGAATGGGGAGAGGTGAGTCAAGAACAGTGTTCTACCTTGCAATGTCTTGGCACATGGCAGCTGGGGGGTCAAGTTCTTTGCTCTAGGCCAAATAGGCATTTTGTTGTACCCAGAGGCTCTGGGGGACACCTCTGTTCACAGCTGGCAGCTGCTGTTCTGTATGTGACATCTGCCTAGAATTAACTGAGTGATGTTCCTCAGAAATTTCCAAAATTAAAGTTACATTTGATATAATTTGAGCATATGATTTCAGAGGTTAAACCAAAAGACTCCCCCCCGGCCATGTCTGACTGTCCACGCTGAGGACAGGAAAAGCATGACTTCACATCCCCAGTAGATACAGAATGGCTGTAGCTCTGCCTCTACATTTACTGGTCATGGGAAAGAGCTCAAAACTCCTTTGTTATGCATGTCAACGAAGATTTTCTCCTCTGTCCTCAGGATGAAGCTTCTACATCAGGTATCTAAAACATGGAAGACAGACGGGCTGAACTCCTGTTCATATAAACTGCTTTCAGTGGAACATAACCCTTTATACATCAACATCACAGTAGATTTCAGCATGCAGCCGAAGATCTCATAAGGGTGAGCACCACACAGGCTGTGGGAAATGGCAACAGATCGTGTTTGTGGTTGCTGTTACAGCAGCTGACTCCCAGCGCTCTGCTTGAAAGGGTACTTCAGTAGCACAGAAGAAAGTTTTTCATGGCATCTAATTGATTGGTTGAGAATTTCCTTTTGTGAGGACTGGAGATGGGGACAGGTCCTCGTGTTCTTCTATGCACTTTCTGCTGAGACATTTGCAAAAGTGTCCTTGTTTGGGCTGGTCCGGTGGAAGGACTTAAACTAAGTCTCCTGAAAAAGTTTTGTTCTTGGAACTATTCCTAAACTTCTTATTTGTTGTAGGGAGAAGGTCAACACTGCCATGACTTCAAAAGGAACAGGCCAGTCTCTTCTCATTAAAAGCACAAGAATTCTCCAACAACTTGCTGAAAAAAGCTAGTGTTTTTTTTTCCCACCCTGAGGAAAAACTGCTTATGTGTGAGGGAAGGGCAATAATGGTAACAGGTGAAGAGATGTTAATCTTTCAATAAATAACACTCCATTGAACTCAAAAGGCTTCTCTTGTCCTTCATGAGCTCAGCTCACCCAGCCACGGGACTTCTGAAGTGTCCTGTGGCAAAATGAAAGTCTCGGTTCTGCACTAGGCTGCAGATTGTGTGTTATTCTGGAGAGATCTGGGAGGAAATGCAGTGGCCAACTGTGTCAGGTGGAAAGAACTTGCTGTCCATAGTTTTTAATGCTTTGGGCCACACGGTTAGAGTGCATATTTGTATACATACCCAGGTCATTATCATTTGTGATTCTTGTTTTAGAAGACTGTTGAAAGTCTGTAGTTAACTAACTGTTCCAATATGCTGCAGGATTTCTGCTAAAAATCTTTCATTAGAATGCTTTCCTTAACTGCATTATACCTAACTGTCCTTATGCCTGCTTCTTGGACATGCATCCCATTCCAGGTATACACGAAGCCAGGGAGGGGAGAGTTTCTTTTAAGAAACAATATACTGAGAATTACAAGACACAATGCAACTTCTGCTTACTATAATATTGAAGAATGGTTCTCTAGCTGGTTGACACATTATTCCTGGTGTAGAGAAGGCTGAAGCTTTAAATATATTTTTAGGTGGTGGTGGGATAGATGCAGCTTTTCAGTGAACAGGGAATTTTAGTATCTACAAGTAACAAGCAAAAATACCCCATGTCATACTTGCAAAATAATTGCACCTGGTAGGCAGTGCTTCTGACTGACCTTCTAGAGAAAGAAAGATTATAGAAAGGGGAAGGTCTTGGGCAGACTGTGGCAGTCTCACAGCCAGGGTCATGGCTCCCCTGTTGACATGTTTGACTTAGTATTTAATTTCTCAAAAGTGTTTTATGTTGGAGACAGATCAGCCTTGAAAGATAATTAATGTTTGAGCAACAGCTGAAATACTAGATTAATTTCCCTACACTGAGCAAGAGGTTAGAGTAGGTGACAGCCCCAGGTTCCATTCTGCCTGAATTGCTTACAGCTACAATAAAAACATTGAAACACTGATGGATCAGGCCAGAAAAAAACCAAGGACTTAAGCTCTGGGTTCAAGGCAACTTTCTCTTTTATTGCACTCATTAAATATTCTAGGAAATCTGAACCCAAACGCATAACTCAATTTATTTTACTCAAATTCACAAAAGATATTTACAGAACTGTAATTGGCTTCAATACTTCCTCAAAATACAGCACTTGTGAGGCCCATCTAACAGAATGGCTTGCATCCCAATTAACGCTCAAGTAGAAAGCAGGACAGCGCTATCCAGCTATGGAACAAAGGTTCCAGAAAACCTGGGTCAGCTCACTGTCAAGGAGACCTTGATCCCTGAAGGCTGGGAGGTAGCTCTGGCTCAGTTGCTAATTTTACAGTGCTTTGACAATTTTTTCAGTAAGCCAGAACCTGTTTATTAGCTATCATACCCTGTTCCTGAAGCCTTTTCTTCTAAATCTCATACAAAGAAAAGTGAAATGCATGAAAGACAAAAGGGGTTAGTCTCAGGTGGTGGGAACTCCACACCACAAGAGGAGGTAGAGGCCGAATGCCCATACGCATGCTCAGCAGCCCAAAATCTGCTTTTGTTTTCCTTAAGAAAATGGGGGAACGTACCCAATGTCCACAGTGATGTTGGTATAAAGAGGATGCTTTGTCCTGGAAAGGAGCTTGAACTCTAATGAATTCATTCCATCATCCTTCCATGTTTTTTTGGTGTTGTGTCGGGAAGCAGGCCTGCAGAAGGAAGAATACCTGCAGTTTAACTAGAAGAGAAAAGGTGATGTTTGCAGCTGAAGCCACAGAAGGAACAGACTTCCAGAGGGGGCAATGGCTTAGCAGATGGAAGCTGCTACCAGAAAAGCCCCAAGAAAATTCTTTCCACATAATACAGACTAGAGAGAGAAGGCATTTTGTAAGACTAAGCCAGATCAGAATAAATACACACTGAGTATTTGAAACAAGGAGGACAAGTTGGACTGGAACCTCACCAGACAGGGAGGTGGCAACTACCGTTTGCAAAGAACCAAGAAACTGGCAGCAGCTTAGAGAGACCTGGGAGTGCACCACAGAGGCTTGCAGCAATGGTGTACACAGGCAGCTGTAGGGAGGTTTAAAGACGGGGTTGTTATGGAAACGTGAGTTTTGGGGTGATAGACAGTCTGCACCATCGGTATGAGAAGCCTCCACTACACTTGACCCAACATCCATCCTCCAGCTCTTTTATATAAAACTGGGTATTTGCTAAGGTCTCTCCCAGCACCTTCCTCACGTCTTCAAACTAGAATGCTACTTTCTGCTATTTTAATGGCACACTGTAAATCCACACAGACTGAAGAGCAAGTTTTTATTACAGGGAAATTGTAACAAAGTGCCTCTTCAAACTTGAACTCTCCCTATTTGCAAGATGGGCAGTATTTTTAAGTTTTATTCTCTGAATAATTTTGATCCTTAAAGTTTGATATGGGTTAACTTCCTCACTAGCACATGTCCCTAGCAATAGGAAAAAAGTAGGAACCCTTCAAATGCAGCAACAGCAGCAAAATGATTCAGTTAAAACTGGCTGGGAGCCTTCTCTAAATAGCCACATTAAAGCAGAAAAACGAGCAGTGGCATCAGGTGTACTCACTGCCTCTTCTGAGGAAGATGATGGTAACAGTCAAACCTGCCACAAGGCAAAGAGTAACCTCCCAACTGCCCCCCCTCTAGAACAGTTACCTTCTCCAAGGCTCTTGTGTCTCTGTCTCTTCATTGTACTCCATCACTTTGTAGCGTCCAAGGTGAGGTGACATCCGGACTATTTTCATTCCTGCTAACTGAATCCTTTAAAACAACAAACAAAATCTTTGCTTAGGCATAAAGATGCTGTTTCTGGCTTCAGTTATAGGAGAGTTCAAAGTCAGAGATGATTTTCAGTGTTAATGCAATCAAAGCAAAATGCAGAAGCCAAAGGGAGCGAGTTTGACACCACAGTGCCACATTATCTTCTCTAGCAGGTTCTAACCGGGCTTGGGCTAGAAAGGCTCCCAGCTGCAGTGTGCTTCAACAGGGTACAAAGAGGATTACTGCAAGCAGGGAATGAACAACAGCATTCAAGAGCAATTCCCATGAATCTCACAATTGAGCATTATTTTCACTTCCTTGTAAGAGCAGAGCTTTTACTGCCTAGAGCTCCCTCACCTAAACTTAAAAAAAAAAACAAAAACAAAACCAAAAAACCCGACACCCAAACTTGCAGTTTCTGAAAGGAAGCCAGTCCTGAGTTTCAGATCCAGATTAAGCCTCTCTCTGTTCTTTGAGAGGTGCCATTCATTCAGATGGCCTGATGAGAGGACTGGCTTCACAAAAGATCGGTGATAAATACAGGCACCAGACAAACAAATGTGAGCTGCTCAGCTGCAGAACAGTTAGGGAGGAAAAAAAGTGAACCAAAGGCTCAGCATTTCAGATCAGAGCTCCTAAAAACAGCATTCTGGGGGACTTCCAAGCAATGCATTGCTGATGGCATCTATGTTAGTTTACCAATAAAAAAATGCCTGTAATAGGGCAAGTAAACCTCTGTTATCACAGGGCAGCTCTTAACACAGAGAAAATTCCTGTGAATTTAAGAATGAATGAATATTACCTCAATTGAGGTTATCTATCTGGCACATTTGCAACATTTGATTGCCTTCTGTTGAGATTTGGTACAGCAGCAAGCTGCACTGAAACAGGAATGTTACAAAGCTGAAAGAGGCTACAGAACTGCAAATATTTGTTAGTCTAGAGCCTTAAAATGATTAGAACACTTCATTGACAGTATGACATACCATTATTTCAGGCTGAGTTTTAGACAAGGTTTCTTGTTTTCTGAACATAAGCTTATTGCACATTCAAAAGACAAGAAAAAGCAACAACACTAAACTAGCTTTGCTGTTACAGTTTTTGCAAGATTAAACTGAAAACATAATATGAAACAATTAATACATCCATTTACTGTTAAGAAGAACCCAACAGACTTCCCTGTAGTTGATAGTGTTAACACATAAGTGGTTCCAATTACAGCAATGTTTTCATCTAATGAAAAGTAGGTCCTGGTGTTTGCTAGGACTAATATTAGAGTACTGCAGTCTGTCAACTATAAGTAGCAGCCAGCATGTTTTAACTCTGCTTTAATAAACAGTATCCCCTTTACACAGGACTTTTTTTTTTTTTGACATTTCAGTGTCCAATTTCAAATACTAATTAGTTTTGTTACTACACGGTAAGAAGTGCTTGAGCACCTCCTAAAATGCAAGTCCCAGTGGGCACATCAAGCTGTCCATTCAAAACCAGCCAGCACATTCTTAACTTCTGCAGGCTGAGACTTCAGTATGTAACTAAATCATTACCAGGCACTGTCCATGACCTCCATGCACCTATGGGCCAGAACATTGCTAATCATTAGTATTAAGTTTTCAGAGAAACAACATATGATTTACTTCCTTTCAAGAAAGGGCTCTTTTGGGATCTGCGCAGCCTACCTGCCTTACGAGATTTCTGTGAGGAAGCGCACTCTTACGCATAACTGGCGTCACTCTCTACCCCTGGTAACAAAAACCACATTAGATGCCTAAGCTGTGCTAAGAACAGCTCAATAGACCCTGCATTGTCGTGTTTGATTTAAAGACCTATTTTCCTGGCATTCCATTCCTTTAGTAAATGCTGACTCTCTAAACAATCATACACCCTTTTAGTTAGCTTTCCTCTGAAAGGAAAAGGAGGAATTCTATATCAGAAAATCTGACTTTAAATTCCCAGAAGAATACTGCTTTGTAAAAACTCCCACAGTCCTTGAACAGAACATTCCACCAAAACTGTGCAACTTGTCACACTGTGGAAGACCCAAAAAACCACACAAGGCCTTGATTGTCAGTTTAGCTTTATAAACTCCCCATGAGCTTGCCTCAGTGCAGGATGATGAAGGTGCATAGTGCAACTACAAAGCTGAATAAAAAAAGCTACAGCCGTGATTTTGTACTTGAAGAATTCGCATTAGGCACAGTACCTGGAACTAAACTCATTGCATTCACTTCTATAGCATGCTGCTGCCATGGCAACTAAAGTACAGGAAAAAAACATCAGATCTTGCTGTCGCTGACTCACAGTAGTACACAGGCTTCTCCATCACCCAGCACTGAAGATGTAAGTTAGAATTCCTTGTGTTCCTCGATTCCAAGTATTGGTGATTAGATAATACTTAACTTAAACTACCAGCTATCTGAGAATAAGTAACCTTTTTGGTTTTCTTATTTGTCAAGCTTGCAGATACTTCCCCTCCCTTGAGGCGGGTCATGTCAATGGAGTCACTTGTCAACTGCTGGTGGTTATAGCCCCTTGGACGCACTCCAGAGCGACTGAAGGCACAAGGATGTGAAGTAACATTCCACCCTCCCAAGTCTGAGGAAAGCTTTGTCCCCTCGGCACACAATGACGAGATTCACAGATTCTGAGCGCTTTCTGACATTAACTGTTCCTAATTCCAACAGCATTTTGGATTATAATGATACTGCAAGCATGTTAAGGAATATCATCTTAGTTCCCTTCGTAGGGTAATGCTACATGTTTCACTAGACAGCTCGGTTTCATTTTAAACCTGTCCTGTGCATTAGTACCTCGTAGCAATGTCATCATTTTCACCACCACTGCCCCAGTATGTATTTGGAAACCCGTTCATCTTCATGTAGTGTTCTGGAGTCAGAGCAGATACACCCCCAAAAAAGGACTTATATGGCAGACTAAAAGAGAAAGAAAAAAACAAAACCAAACACCATCAATATTGAAGGATAATACCAGTCCTCCACAAACTAAGAACGTGATCCAAGTCACACATATATCAATCACCTACCTTACAGACACTGTCATGACAATGCCGAAACCCAAAATAGCAGAACCAGTGTAATTCCTATCATGTTCCATTCTCTCCCCGCCCCACCCACAGAAGACCAAAGTAAAGCTGGTTTTGAAATTCACATCTTGGGTTAGTTCAAAATGCCTGCATCCTGTCACACATCTTCCACTTGATCCAGTAATTCCCACCGTATACTTTTATTCTGGAAGGAAAGGCAAACAGAAATCTGCCACACATTTGCTAAGCTGAGCTAACAGTGGAACAGAGAACTGCAGGGAAGCAACCACTCAAGATGGCATGTTTAGGTCAAGAAAACCCTTTCCTGGGGAAGTCCCTAGCGCAAAACTAACAAACAGAAAACCTCTTAAAGGTTTGTCTCTTTCACTGTCCTCATTCATACTTTCTATGCAGAAAATGAGCCAATTAGCATACATACACCCAAAGCACACAGAGGCACTTACGTGTACTGAAACTTATCCATGGCACTAGCCATATGCTTGGGATAGTATTCGTCACACACATAGAGATTGTAATCATTCTCAGGTACTAGGTCCACATCGTGCAGGAGAAGGCAGTCCCAATCTTCATCCTTCAGAGCTTCCCGGACACCAACATTAAGCAGCTTTGCTCGGTTAAATGTACCATTGCCCACCTGGAAAAGAAAGCCTACATTTCTTCACCAAAACAACAAAGAGGATAACTCAATTAAAATTTATGCTAGTAAAGAAGCCTTATTCAATTGAATGACACTGGAAGGAATCAATACTGGCTGCAAATTTCATGCTCAAGACTCTGAGAATTTCACCCTTTCTTTTCACAGTGTTCTCAGCGATTGTAAGCTTTGCTGTGTCAAGGGTTATATACCACGGGAACCCAAAGGTGGCTGACTTTTAAGAGACCGGTAACTCAGTCCTCAGGTGTACATCTGCACATCAACACTTTTGCCCTAACTACTGCATATTAAAGCTTAGACATGAGAAAAACAACCTTGGCCAAACTAAAAAAAGCTGCTTCAGCCTCCCAGTCAACTTTCAGTTTTAATTAATGAATCCAAAACTTGCGCTCTTACCACTGATCTTTTGCAATACCAGTCCAGATCAGTTTAAAACAGCTGTTTTACCTGTATAGGTTGCCCCACAGCAGGGTCAAGCCAGATGATTTTACCCGATAGCAGATGAAAAATATCCAATCACTTTAGCACTTTGTCTTAACACTTTCGCTTAGTAGCCACGCTGACAAGCCACAGACAAACTATGTTCAACTCCTGAACAGCTGAAAAGACAAGTTACCACTTAATGGCTACTTTAGCCCTCTAGAAGAAAAAAAAAAAAGGCATAACAATTCAACAGTAGAATGATGACCTTGACAAGTGGTATGATACTTCAGTCATTAGCAGCCATGGACATGGGACAGCAGATAACTGACCAGCTCTACATCCATGCATAAAACAGTACTTCCACGTCAGAAGATTCACATTTCTTGTTCAGAACCTAACCCTTAACAGGGAAGCTCAGCTACACCAAAAGGCACATCTGAATTAAATTTACCTGCCGAATCAAGTAGATACTGTAACTGAGCTGCTGGCGCTGCAAGAAAGGATGAATATAGTAGAGAAGATGGTGAAGGTACTTCTCCTGGTTCCTGTATGCTACAAGGATGGCTGATTTGTAGCGGGCCAAACAGTGAGGTGGTCTGTAGTGGCCACCAGACTGAACGAATGGATTTTTTTTGATGATCATTGCTTCACTAGGGAGCACCTTGAAGGTGATGGCTAGTGGACCAACTGTAAAGACAGACAGAAAAAAGAGGAAAAAAAAAAAAGTAAGATCAGTGATGTTCCCCAACCTTCATTCAAGCCTATCAGATTAGGTACATACATTTACTACTTGAGACACCAGTCCTACCACAGAGCAGTTAACAATGTCATGCAGATGTGCCCACGATGAATTCCACCACTGCCCGCTGGTCACCGCCCCACGGCTCCGCACTGAGGGGTGCCAGGGAGGTGGCACCAGGTCAGCACCAGGCCAGCGGGTGACCTGCCAGGAGCATCCTGAGTCCTGGCACAGCCGGCAAGTGTCACCAGGCTCCTGCACAGCTTGCTTTTTCCTGGTATTGGCTCTCTACTACACAAACAGACCTTCTGTCTTGTGTTGCCTAGATGAGATCCTTGAATAAATGTAGTCACTGTAAGAATAGCAGTGGAAATAAATCAAGATGAGCAGACATATCTGCTTTTGCTACCCATATAGAAAAAAGTCTCTAAGCCTCTTTAAGAGGAGATTCAAGGACAAAGATGTCCAAAAGGATATTCAGCAGGCCGGGGGAGAAATAGTTTAAATCTTGGATGAATA
Source organism: Chionis minor (assembly GCA_013398295.1). Lineage (NCBI taxonomy): Eukaryota > Metazoa > Chordata > Aves > Charadriiformes > Chionidae > Chionis > Chionis minor. The sequence goes on along the minus strand of VZSF01003928.1, from coordinate 411,064 downwards.
CAAACACTTTAGGAAATGTTAGCTTTATCTTAAAAGAAGTTTCCAGTGACTATAATCACAGGCCACAAGGGCTGTATTTTCTATATTATTTAATTATATACACAGTGATAAGCAGACAGTACTTCAAAATTTTCGGATAAGCAGACAACAGAACTGAGAAGGAAGAAAAAGAGATAACACATTTTCAGGAACAGGTGCAAGGTAGCAAAAGAAACTACATATGACAGTTCCTCTACTCAGCACCTCAATTTCATAAGCAAAAATACTGGATATACTTAACAGTTTTTATAAAAAAAACATTTTGCATTTTTATTTGAATTCTTCCATTCTTCAGGTGGGAAAAGCTTGACAAGTACCAAGTAAGAAAGAATCAATATGAAGTTTCAATCACCATTTTGACACCTCTCATATTATAACATTATGAGCAAACAAATTCTACAATTATTTAAATGCCTGTCCTCCTGGGTAGCGAGAAAAGGTTCCAGAACTAGCAGAAGAGTCATAGTTATATGCAAATCAGTGTGTCTTAATGGTTTCCAACCACTGTAAACTTGTAAGAAAGTTTAACTTGTAAGAAAGTTTGTTTTCTTACACTGTAAGAAAATAAAGTAAACATGCAGAACAAGATTAAAATGTATTACTTAAATCAACTAGGAAGAAACCTTTACCTAAATCATAATTAAAAGGTGACAATTTCAAATGACAGTTTTAACTAGGACTAACAATTCTCTGCAGGCCATTCTACCCAAAGACAAAATACTGTTTTGCAGCAGAAGCCTATGAAGCAAGTTGTTAGGGTTTTGGGGTTTTGTTTGTTTGCTTTTTATTTTTAAAAAAACCCAACCAATAAATAAGATATTCTTTTCTTTCCAAGCTTATAGTTAATCCTATGGCTGTCTTGAAGCAAGTTTTCAGAATCTGGTAAGCCAGACTCCCTCTTAAACCACTGAAATAAGTTATTCTCTCAAAAAACTTGATAACAAAGCCTGAGAGAGAAAGGGCAAATATTTACGCCTGGTGTTTAGTTGCTTTCATTTGAGCAGGGAAAGGTACGGGTGTGTCTTAAGTCTAATTAAGTATTTAAGCAGGGGAGTCCAGAAAGTACTTCTTCCAGCCCACCCTACATTCAAGTCTCTGCTACAATTCTAATGAAAAACATTGAGCCTGCGTTCACCCACATCATGTTTAACTGACACAGAAATCAGCAACATACCTCCACTGGTTTGGTTTTGGGTTTTTTTTTCGAGCACTGACAAAGCTTAGGGACTAAATTTGGCATAGGATTCAAATTGTTCATTCGGAACTGGGAAACATATTGCTAGTACGTGGAAGCTGGTATACCTCATATTTCTGATGGGCATACCTATACGTGACAAGCGTCTCCTTTTCCTCCACAAGGAACACACATAACAGCATTTCCTGACAGTTGGTCTGAACAGCCACTGATCCCATTCCTCACAGCATCAAAAAGGTCTAGCCACTGTGAATCCCACTTCATGGGTTTTGTTGGCTGGTTGTTTTTAAAAGGAAAACCTGAATTTTGTCAGCAGGACTGTGCAATAGCTGACTCTCAAGTATCAACTTTTCAGTCCATCGCTAAGTATATAAAAATGCAGGGGGGATTTGATTTTGACTGTGTTAGCCTCATCAGGAAACTGGAGTACACTGCCATACCGCTGGATCTGACACAGAAGAGCAGTTCATCAGAGAATCATGCTGTGGGCCCATGAATCTAGGTCACGTTCACTATTAAGATTTTATTATGTTATTAACTACTTCTACGCAGAGAGTTTCCTGTTCTGCCTTTAAGACCACCACATTTCAGTCCAACATTATTTTTAACCTGTAATTTATGCTGCTTTTTAGATTTACGAACTCCCTGATTATCAGATCTTTTAACTAAAGCACCATTAACCACTGATTTGATAAAAACTGGAGCTTGCTAAGGAAATCTTATATTCAGATTGGATTTCAACTACAGATCATTGCTCCAAGGAAAATATAAGAAAAGGAATTAATCCCTTTTGTTCTCCCACAAAGGCAGGGGTGTGTTTTCTATAATACAATCAGGGCTCTTTGTATTGCAGAGTAAGATTCTGTAGCAATAATCCCTGAATTAAAAAAAAAATAAATTCAAATCTGAATTTGAACATAAGGGTTTGAGTAAGATAATGTGCAATAGTTTCACTCCTGTTGTCTCCTTCCATGCCTCCTATCAGGAGGGTAATATTTGCATTTTTCAGATTTTTCAAGATGCCATGTTCTCCCAAGCTGCCTGCCTCTATACCTCAAACAGCTCAGAATCTCAATCGAGTATGTGCCAAGAAAACACAGAAAAAAAGTCAGTCTGTGACTTATATCCCCAAAACCTCTGGCTGCCCTACACTCCTTGGCTACAAGCTGAATTCTGGCTCTCAGGTCTCCTTCCTGCCCAACTAACAAAAAGCTAATGCACTGTAATCAATTAAATCCCAGATGTGAACAGTGCAGTTGCGGACTGGACCAAATAGGAAAAAATAAAACTGCTCAAGTGCAGCTTTGGGAAAGGAGGAAAAACCTATCTTAGGCGTGCTAGAAAGCACAGAACCCCAATTCAGACAAGGCACAGAATCAACACCCTGAAGTGTCTAAGCAATTTCTCCATAACCTGGTTCCAAAGCTCTTTCTGTGCCTGTACCATCACACAGAGGGTGTTTAATTAACATGAAATTTTAGCGCGTAGAGTTAAAACAATTCCCACAGCTCACAATAGCTGGTGCCAGTGACAGCATACTCCCTGCTTGCTTTCTAGGCAACACATTTGACTATCAGAGGGATTTATTGATTTTGACCAGACCTATCCCATCTTAAGAAAGAAACTCTCACTTCTAAACTCCTTGCGACACATTTAGAGTTAGCAGCTCTAATTACTGAGTTCATCCAGAATAAGCAGAACTTACACAAGCTAAACAAACAGGACAGTAGCATGGATGAACGCCTCACTGAGAAAGTGCAGCACCACTCAGTAAATCAATAGTCATGTTTGTATAATTCTGCCACTGTTTGAATGAAAGAAAAAAAAGTAGACCAACACCCTTAATTCCATCACCAGTTCCTAGTGACAGAATATAAGGCTGCGTCAACTGCAGCTGAAAATAAATCTCAGCATTACTACCTTTTAACTTCTCTTTAAATCCAAGAGAAGAAAACTCTAGTAGAGAGCATCCATTAGGAAATGCAGCAGGAGCTACTCATTACCACAACAGATGGTCACACTCATGAAAAGGTCAATGACAGATGGGAGTAAAAGAGAGTAACTACTGTAAGAAGGGCTTGAAAAATTTTTTTCCATAGCACGAGCATATTTAAAACAGCAGTTACAGAGAGAACTTTCAACCATTAAAGTCCTCAAGGGCCAAACTAACTTGTTCAGCACATGCCATGCATGAAATAAGGTACCTCTTTAAAAAAAAAAAAAAAATCACCAAACCCGAGTCTTCTAGCATTAAGATTCTTCCTGGTAAGAGGAAAAGAGGAACTGACACAACACATCTTGCGTGCAATGTGAGAAAGTCAGTTTTTGAATTTAAATGCTACATTGTTAAGTTTGAATAAGCACAACTCTAGCATCTAAACGCTTTGCTTTTTCCAAAAACAAAAGAGGAGGAAACGGGCAACTGGTTACTTGTGTAGAAACTTGCAACCTTTAAGGGAACTTGAGTAATTTATTCACAATATTAACGAAGACACTGAATATCTAGTACAATGTTTTTCAAGTTGTCAGTCACAAAAGGTTCAATGGACAGTGCTAAGCATCAAAAAAATAACATTAGTCAGCAAGAGCCTAGTTCTTCCAAGGCAGAGATGTTTAGTAATTTTACTTTAATTGTTACTCCACAGCCCTGGAAGAACCAAGATGCTGTAGATTCAGGAGGTAAGAAAAGGACAGATAAGCTGCAAGCTGATCTTACATTCAGTTATCAAAATGGTCTAATGTAAGTGGACAAAGTGCTGCACTTCATAAAAGCCCTGATGCAGAAACCATTTAAGCCATTTGGCATTCTTCCAGTTACTTTAACACGCTTTGGAGTGGACACAGTGACTTATTACCAGCTCTGAACTGGAGACTGAAGTCCTCAAGAATTGATTTGAAATCTCATTTAACAGCGTTTATGAAATTAACACTAAAAGGCATCGTTCTCTCTGATATAACGCTTCCAAGAGAGATCGTTCCCATGAGAGAAGACGGTAACAACCAATCAAGACATTTATGAGGTATTTCTGTATATACTTATATGTGCCCGTGACATACAAAACAAAGGGCAAGTACCTTGCAGAGCAGCATGCATTTCTTGGGAAGTGGAGGGGGGGAGGGACAGGGGAAACACCCAGAAGAGGTGGTTTTGCCTTGGTTTTTTTGTGTGTTGGGTTTTTTTTTTTTGTCTCAGTCAACTTTATTGTTTGTTTCTGTCTATAACTAACGTTCTGTTTTCACTTTAGCTTTGAAGTACCACATGCAGGCCAAGCCCTTCTGTTCTCAGCACTCTAGGGGATGGGCAGAAGAAGAGGTCTTAAGGTTTCACAGCTCTAAGAGCATTGATTGATTGCTTTATTGTCATTTTACTCTGCCTCCTCCTACTCCTCTGTAACTACTCGTGCTTATCTGATGGTCTGTAGGCAAGCCAAACAGATTTGCGTCTAGTTTTGTTTTTCTTTTTTTTGAGGCCAAAAGTTTCCCCTTTGGGTTTATTCAGTGGATTCACATCAGTAATGAAGACAAGTAATGTGCAGGCACATTATTGCTGTGCATTTTCAAATGAAACAATTAAGTTGAAAACACAGAGGGTCAAAATTATGCAGTTACCAAAATACAATCGTTGGCACATTTTATACAGGACTGCCAAGGGGATTAAAAAACAAAAAAAAGCATGACTAACTTGGCATTAACACCATGCACTGTTTTCACTTCTGTTCTACAATCTCTAGGTAGCGAAATCCTTAATATTGGAAGTTTTTACATCAGTAAAATACTTTTGCTTGTATAACCAATAAAAGCGAGTTAATCAACACAAGAAAGTTTTGTCGGTTTAAACTTAAGTCTTACATCACTACACCACTTTCAAAGGAGGAAAGTTTGTAAACGCTAAGTTGTGCATTTTCCAAAGTGTACCGAAGCAGCCACTTCAAATACTACCGGTTTATACCCACCAAGTATCGGTGACTGCACAGAGCAGTAAGGCACAGCTTCTTCGTCAGGAGCTTGGGTAAACAAGCTGAGGTTTGTATACACATCGTGAGTTCTGGAGTAATCCAGCACCGGGTGCGAGTCTAAAAACTCACGGAACACGTTCGAAGGTCCACCTCGGTAGAGGATCAGGATGAATATCGCTTGGAAGACAAACAGGAACAGCAGAAAACAAGGGTTTTCCACACGAGGAAAGGGCATAGTTTTTAGCCCGCGCTGTGGGATCAGACGGGTGAGGAGTTTTCAGTGCCTTCCGCCAGCTGCCGGGCTACCCTCGGGGCTACATCGCCGTGCAGGGGAGACGACCGCCGCCACCCCTACCTCCTCCTCCTCTTCAAACTTCCTGAGGCGGCAGCCCGCTCTTCTAGCACGGCTTCCTCGGGACGCTCCGAGCCGAACCGCCCCCTTCCCGCTACCAGCGGGACCGAAGGAGAGGGAAATAAGCTGCCCAAACTCACCGGCAGCAGAAGAGTCACGGGGGTAGCGGCACCCCGCCCCAGCCACGCGGGGCTGAGGCGAAAGGAGGGAGGCGGCGGCCGCCCTCACACACACCGGCTGCCTGAGGCGGAGGCAACGGCGGGAAGCACGGCAGAGGGCGGTCGGTCGGTCGGTCCGCCCGCCCCAGGGCAGAGCGGCACACTGCCAGCGGAGCGCGGCCTATGAACCCCACGACAGCCTACCCTCACCCCGCCGGCGAGCGGCAGCGCGGCCGTTTCCGCCCAACCGTCACGCAACCGCCGCGCCCCCCCGCCCCAACCCGCCGCCGCCTTCCGGCGAGACTACAGCTCCCAGCATGCAGAGCGCGGCAGGGCGGAGCGCGGCAGGGCCGTGCCGCCGCGCGGCATGCTGGGAGATGTAGTCGTCGGCCTCCGCAGCCGGGGCTGGCCTGCGTGCCTGCCGGGGCCTCGCCGCCCGTCAGAATTTTTGGGTTTTACACCCGCCTCTTCGGTGGCTGATTCTTTAATGAGATGGGGCTTCCGAAGCTGTGCTGGCAGCCTCGCTGCCGTCAGAACGTGTTCTTCATGCACTGCCCACTTTTCACTTAAATTTGGCAGGGGAAGAGGAGTCTTTACAGACGTTACGTTCCTACAAGGCTTCAGAGGAAAGACAGCAGCTGGGTTTGCACCCAGGAAATGCTTACAAATACTTAAAGGGAGGGTGCCAGGAGGAGGGGGCCAGTCTTTTTTCAGTGGTGCCCAGTTATAGGACAAGAGGTAACGGGTACAGGCTTGAACATAGGAAGCTCCATCTGAACATGAGGAGGAACTTCTTTACTTTGAGGGTGGCAGAGCACTGGAACAGGCTGCCCAGAGAGGGGGTGGAGTCTCTTGACTCTGGAGACATTCCAACCCCGCCTGGACGCCATCCTGTGCAACCTGCTGTAGGTGGACCTGCTCTGGCAGGGGGGTTGGACCAGATGATCTCCAGAGGTCCCTTTCGACCCCTAACTTTCTGTGATTCTGTGAAAGGGACAGCATCCCCTCCCATGCCATGGTGCAGCTGCCGGCAGGGCCATCATCAGCCCCCATGTGCCAGTCCAGCTGCCAGCACACCTGGCCCCAAACCAGGTGAAGCACAGGCTCCTGTTTGCCATCCAAACGGGGTGACATGGGGAAAAGAGGGATGGGAGAGGGTGTTAGGGGTTATATGGTGAGCTGGGAGGAGCACTGCATCAGCGCTGGGCTGAGCTGTAGGGGGGACACATCTATAGGAAACTGACCTCAGTCAAATGCTGCGCAGAAGAACCCGCTCTTCAGTTTAAGGGGATTGCTTAAGGCCTGGGTGTAAATTGTCGTCATTTCACATTTACTCTTAAATTAATTGGTTTTAAAAATAAAAAATGGGTCTAACATTTCCTTTGCCTGGGCAAAGTCTTGCTCTATCGAAACCGACCCAATGCTGCTGCTGTAAAGATTGCTTTTCTTGCACACCACTGTGAGTCTCCACCATTTACATTTTTCCTGTGCCATTCCCTCCATGACCATGGCAAATCCACGCTACTTGTCTCCCCCTCCGTAAAACAAAGCAACGCTCGCTGTTCTGCTGAGAGGTCCAATGAGTACAATGCCGTGGACAGGAAGGAATTAATCTCTACATCAACCATGAAACAGAGGAACCAAGGTTTTCATGATATGACCTGGGGTTGCAGACAGCAATTGTTTTAGAGCCTGGTACTGTTTTGTGCTTTATGCTTTGCTTGTGATCCTCCCTTGGGTCACAGGAAATCGTGATGCAGGAACAACTTGGGCAAGGCTGGTCTGCCTCCGTCTGTCTTGGAGGAAGGGAGAAGCTGGATCCGCTGGAACTGTCATGCACTGGCAGCTCTGCTAACTAAATCAGGGCTTAGTTGTAAAAATTGTCACTTCCTGTCTGTTCCTGGGCACACGCTGCATGCAGGTCAGCGGGAAAGGCAGCAGCTGACCCCAAGCTGTATTTTTACCTGTGTGTATATATGCTCTCAAGACTGGAAAACGAACACAGAACTAGGCAGATCAACTGTCTGCAGAGGAGCTGAACAGCACCTGTTTCTGAGCCAAATCTCCAGGAAATTCTCCCTTAGGAGCCTTCCAAAACCAAATACAGTTCTCCTTTCCCTTCAGCCATCGTCACTGTAAGGGGCAGATCAGATACCACCACAAGCCTTTTTCTCACAAGACAGCAAGGAAGTATGGACTGGAGAGCAAAGTACATATGAGAACTTTATGGTGCCAGCAGGTCTGAGCCTTTTCAAGGTCACAGTGCTCCTGTTTTAAACAGAGCCATGGAAAGCTGAGGTGTGTTTTGAATTAAAAATAAATGCAAAAAAAAAAAAAAAAAAATTGACTGCCTCCACCAGTGGAAGGGAGGTGGTGGGCATTTTAGCAACCCCTGTATGCAGATTTATTTAGGGCAGTGATGGAGGAAAACAATGTGAGAGTGGATCTGTAAGAAGCAGGCACCAGGTTGACTTCAGTCAAAGGTCTGCCTTTCTCATTTTCACACGTCTGCCTGAGAAATTAAATTGAATGCATACGAAAAAAAAAAAAGACAAACACCATCTTCAGCAGAGCTTGAAATTAAGTTTGTGTGAGAGCCTCTGGATTGTCCCAGGGGAGGGGGGCTTCCCCTCCCTCCAAGTGTAATTTCACCTCCAGTCAGCCCTGAGCATGAGAGACTGAGCGAAGTACCTCGCACTGTTTAATAAGATTCATTCTTGCTTGCTCTTTCTCTTTCCCCTTCTCCTCCCTGTCTTGTCCCCTGGGACCTGCACCAGATCCCTGTTGAAAAAGCAGCAGAGTGGCTGGGAAGCTTGGCCTTGAAAACACAGGGCCCAAGGAGGGGAGGAACGATGTGCTGGTGAAACAGGGATACCACACAAGGTGCTCAGGCAGTGTCAGTCAACGTGCCTTATCCACTGCCCCCCTGATCCCCAGGGTTTCTGTCAAGGGAAGAGGAAGCAGACCTGTCCCTCTTTTTTGTGGGGTGGCAGTGTTTTCTAGAGTCAACATTTCAGGCGCCTTTGGCCGTGGCAGTTCTGTCTCAGCCTTTCATAGGCTGTTTGGTTGCACACTGCACACTGCAACACCTTTGGGAATGTGATTTTTTATTACACAACTATGTGTTTGGCTTGTACTCTAGCACGCTAAATTTTTAGCAATGCTTCCTCAAAAGAGCCTTTCCATGTTTCAGGGAGGTGGGTCCTTTATTGTTTTTAAAAAAACCCCCAAATTACAGATAGCTGATGTGACATACCTTGCCCAAATGACAGAGTAAATCAGTGAGAGCATTAGAAACGGGACCTGGGTCTACTAGCTTCTCCCGGGCTTGTGGCTTAGCAAGTAGGCTCCTGTCAAATACGCCCATCCACTCTCCTCCGATCTGGAGAGAGAAGGAAGAACCAAGAAATCAGATCTGTTTGCCTACCTGATCCCACTGGATTGACATCTAGTGCCCCAATGAGACTTCAAGCATTTTTTCCCAGTGGGTTGTAGCTTACAGGGACTGGCAGAGGCAGGGACTGAAACAGCGTGGAGTTGGTTAGGAAGGCTAAGCCTTGGAAATGCCTTAGCCTGTGCTTCTTACCCTGCTGGTGCTGCTCCTGCGTGTCTCCCCCTCGTCTCAGGAGACGCAGTGGGGGGCTGCATTGCAGAGGGCCACGAGCTACTGCCCTCGCCTGCTTCCCATCGCTTCCTGTGCTGAGCCACCGGCCCTCCTCCAGGAGCAAGGAAGTTGAAAAATGTCGCTTGAGAGGTTTCATGGCCTCCAGAACCACTTGGGAGAGACTTTTCACAGAGCAGACAGGCAAAATGGATATATGACCTTGGATGGATATTTACTGAGACCTGGGATGTGATGTGTACCCATATTCCTGCAGGAGATCCCTTGTGTCTTACCATACTACTTGTGCTGGCTTTTCCCAGGACAGCAGCCTTGTTTAGGCATGACCGTGCAAGGCAGCTTGCCTTTGCACTCAGCCAGTTTGTGGCATCTTTCCCCTCTCCCTTGTGATGGAGAACTGCCCACCTGCCCTGTGTTTTGATCACCACCCTCTTCTGAGTTGTGGTCAGCACCTTTAGAGGGCAATCTCAATAGGGACTGTCACCACATCACCAAAATGACAGCTTGCTGCTAGAGGTGCTGCCATAAGAATATGGCATTCAGGCTGTATTCATCTGTCTCCTCCTGTCTCTTTCCTTCATCTCCATAATGCAGGCACCAGTCTCTGGGACCTGAAATGTTTTTGCTTGAATTTCTTTTGTAGCATTTGGGTCAGATGGAAACTGAAGGGAGTATCCTTGAAATGAGAACAACTAAAACTGATACATTCTCGATTACAGAGTCCGCTGTCTTTTCCTGGAAAACGCTGTGAGACAAGACAATGGTGCAATATCGTACTATTCACATAATATTTAATAATGCTCCAGTACCATTCAATATAAATAAATAACCATTAAAAATTACTTTCTTGACATTCTCTTTCCTTTGTCAATAGTATTTTCTGCAACAGGAAATGTTAGTAATATTCATTGGTTGGTGAATTGGATGGATGTCAGAGAACATGAGTATCAGATACTAGTATGCTAGTAAAAACCAGGCGCTGGGATGCCTTCTCTTCCTTAAACACTTCAGGCTTGATCTGCAGCTTCCCTCCTTATTGCATTCACTGCATTTACTTTTCCTGAAGCCTGTAACTGTGACCGGTGCTCCACTCCTGGGCTCTCCCACCCAGCTCTGCTAACGAACAGCCATCTTCACTTGTGGTGTCTGTTACTCACCCACCCTTAGCTGATACGCCTTGGCCAGCAGCAGTCCTTGCTGTCCTTACGCTGCTCTACAGGGAAAAGGGTGTTTGTGCTGAACAGGTTCAAACGTCTGCTGGCCTGGAATATCAGCTGTGTGTACATCCACGCTGCCCATGCAAGGTCTCGGTCCCGTACAATTTAGCAAGTGACAGAAATTTCTTGATTCACAGAAACTGTCCTCCACAGGGCCTGGCTGGGGCAAGAATGGAGATGGAATGGGCTGGTCGTGAGAGCAGGCTCCGACCAGCACTGAACTGACAGCGTTAGCGCCTATCACTGGAATCCAGGTTCCCAGTGGGAAAAACAGGAATAATAATTTTGCTTTCTTATAGGGATGCAGAGAGAACAGCTCTCTGAAAACATGTGTGGGGGGGTATCCTTTGCATTAGGAATTGACCCTTGCTAAAAACACCCACCTTCAGTGCCAAAACCCTATGTAGAACCTGTGCAAGATTGAAGGCCACGGAATTAATCACCATATCCCCTCCTGTTCATACGGGCAGAAACCCTGCCCATCTCAGAGGAGAAAATGGAGGATTGTAAACCAACTCCTTTATTTCCTCACTCTTGTTCATTCATCGAAACCATAAAGAAGGGGACTTAATCTCGGTTTAATGCTAGGTGGAAGCATTGAGCCCACGTGTCTAGTGGCAGGGATGGGTCAGCAAAGCCCACTGGAGTGCAAAGCCTGTTACCTCCTGCAGAGGACAGGACACAAAGCTCTGAATAACAGAGAATGAGAAGTGTTTTGTAGACACTAGGCTTCCTTCACGCTCTCCAGTGCCAGTAAGCCAGAGCCTTTCTCTGTAAGGACTTTTCTAGGGCCCAAAGACACCATTTTCACGGGCCATTCAGTGTTTCTTCATGCCGAGATGGCTGGCAGGGTGGCCTTGTAGTGCCAGATGTGTTCATCCAGAAAGATCCTGGCCTGAGCCTCACTAAATGCAGCCTCCGTTTTTCTATTTGCTGCCTATGCTTTGGTTTCTCCTGCCTTCCTTTCTGATAGGAGGCATCTCACCCCCTTTGACCCTTCCTGTACTTTAGTCCCCTCCCATAGCAGGACGCACAGCTGCTTGTTGCCCACGTGAAGGAATATGGACAGACTCCTTCTCTCAGATACCCTTCCAAGAGTCCCCTTCGTGGAGGCTTCCCAAGATCTCATGGGGACTATCTGCTGAGTGAGGCACTCCTTTGCACATGTTTTTACCTTGTTATGATTGCTCGGGAGCCAGAAACTTAGTGCCACCCACATCTCTTGCATAAAGAAACTGTAATTCCCTTCGCTGTATTCCCCTCCTTGCTGGGTTTCTGATTATTTTGCCAGTTTAAGACACCATTGTAAAGAAACCCCAGGGAGCGCAGAACATACGACATTCATTGGTGAATGCCACGCTCTACAGTTCTGCGAGAGTCTGGGGTGAGGGGGAAAATACTCTTTCTTCATGAGCATGTCAGATGATCTAAGCTAAAAAACAAAACTAAACAAGGAATAGGCAGAGAAGAATTCTAGTATAAATAAATCAACAAATAAATAAGTCTCCTGCCAGCCCAGAATTTCTTGGGTGGGAATGATTCAATTGCTCATAACTTTCCCCCAGCTGTGAAATGCTCGATGTGTTTTGAATGCCTAAAGCCTTGTTTCTCATGGCCTGAGTGAAGATGGTTTTCAAGATGTGCTCAGAGGGGTTTCTGGGTCATTCAAGGAATCTTCCTGGAAAAGTCACAGCGACACCACTCCCCACGCGCACACATGGTACCAACACTTGTGCTTTTAATCCAGTGCATCCTTCCTTCAGTCCTCATTTGTCACCTCCTCCTTTGTGGGCTGCCTTCCACCTGGCTGTCTTCCTGTTTTATTGAGGGAAAGGGAAACCCTTCCACATGACACTCTCCTCTCTCTTCACAGGGCCACACATGCCTTTCAAAGTTCAACTGGAAAACCTTGTCACATTTGCTATTTCAGTTGTCATCTGTGTGCTCAAGATACGTTTCTTGATGATGTCTCTCCACGTTCCTTGACATTCTCACAGGAGATCAGCGCAAGCTGAGGGTTCCTCTTCTCTGAGCACTTCTCACCCACCTCCACCCCAGAGAGGTGTCTTCCTCTCTGGAGGTCTAGGAAACAAGTCTGTGTACATGATTTGAGGCTACTGAAGCACTTGGTGGTGCTGCAGCAGGGTTCCAGGCTAGGAACAATACTTTGAAGTTCACCCATCTTTGCCCCTGCTTTCTGGTCTCTGCAGCGAGACACGGAGGCACGGCCTTTGAGGTACAGTACCTGCTGGGTCTCCCTGAGCGGGAGAGGAACTTTATCCAGAGGGCTCTGGGCCTGGGGATCTGGGTTAACATTTCCCAAAACAACCTTAAGTGAAGGCAGTTCAAGTTCTCAGCCAGGGCATAGGTACCAGACTCCTGAACAAACAAGCCCAAAAGGAGGCGCTTCAGCACAGTTTCCTCCCCAACACTGAAGGCTGGTCCATGTAGGAGTGCATCCTTCAGAGGGAGAGCCTCTCTCAGGCTAGCTTTGTTTTAAAGCTGTTTTGAGAGCATACCAGCCTCGGGCCAACGGGTCCTCCTTTGTGCTTTTGTGACAGCTTCTGTCCTTGAACCACTGCAACTCACAGCTGCTGTGCTGAAGCTCAGGTTTCACGATATGCCAGGAGAGACCTTCAGAAGCACCCACACCCATCCTGGACTTCAGCCTCTGTGCTGGCACAGCTGAGAATGGAGATCGCATCTAATAAATTTTAACGAATGTTTAAAAACACAGAGCCCGCAGGGGAAGGGAAGCACTGGGAGCCAGCGCACAAAGTCAAAGGTGAAGAGCTGCAGGATCGCAGGGCACCACATCAGCTCTGTCCCCGCTCATTACCACTTTTCGGGCAGTTGGAGCTAATCATTACCATTTTTCGGGCAGTTGGAGCTAATCAGCGTGGCGACATTTGGGGGTGTTTGTCATCCTCCAGCAGCGGAGCAGAGGTCTGGGCAGAACAGGCAGGGCACGCAGCTGCTGTGGTTGCTGGCAAACTTTGGGAACGATCGCTGCCCGCTGCCTCTGTCAAAACAAACACAAGATGAGGTAAGAAGGAGATGGAGGTGTCAATGCCACATCCAGTACAACAGGGCAGGAGGCGCATCTCTGTCAAGGCTGTCCCCTGGTTCAGGCAGACACTAGACAGACATCAGCAACCACGTTCTTAAACCACGCTATGCACAGCTTTGGGCTAGGATGTGGCAGAAGAGCTATTTGTTCTATCTGCAGTGCAGAGTCATATCTGGGACATTTTATTTAGGAATTAGCATAAGTTATTGAAGGATTTTTTTTCACCAGTAAAATCATCATTTTAACCTCTCTGGGGTTTCTTTGTTTGTTTTTTAAAGGAAGAGCAGGAGGATGGGATCTGTCTGGAAGCTCTGAAATGCAGGTGAACCTGTTTCCAAATATCACAAGGCAGCAGAAGTCCTGTGCTAACCTAAGCAAACTCTTCTCTCTCACATGCCTGTAAATAAACGTTAGCAATAAGAATAGGCAGTTTTTATAACACCAGTCTTGAGTGATAGTTCTCAGGGCTTACGGATTTAACAAAGAAAAATATGAAGCAAAATTATTTTCTGTCTCCTGCTCTCAGAAGCCGAAGCCCTCAAGGGGGTTTCAAAACAGTCGGCAGGGGCATACGCTGTGATAGCTTTTGGTTGCTCCGTGGCACCTGTTGCAATACAGACAATCCCAAGGATTTTCCCCATCCTTTACATTCCCCTTCCTACTCTACATGTCCCCACAATGTTTCTCAGAGAGCAGGCTTACAGCTATTTTCCACAAAATCTCCACAGTGAAAGCCTTTGTCCAGCTGAAGATGGGCTCAGAGACCCCCTTTTTGTCCCTCCTGCTCCTCCACTTTGGATGAAGAGGCTGGGGAAATAGCTGAGGTTCTCACCGCAGATCCTCCATCCCCACATATCTCAGATCCCGCCTAGTGGTTCTCAGGGCAGCAAAAAAAGCAGAATTTCTAGTGCAGAAAAGAAAAATTCTTTCCTTTTTTGAAATGTTGAGCTCTTCTTTTTGTTGTCCCGCATGAAAAGAAAAACCCTGATGTGTCTTATTGCTCCCCCTTTGCAGATCTGCTCTGATTTGGCACTTAGAGTTTTCTCCCTCAGACTCTGCTGGGCACAGCTAAGGGTGGTGGGAATGCAGGCAAGGAAGAGAGTGGACTCCAGCTGGGACAAAATAACTGCTATTTATGCAGCACCCATTGAAGCCCGATCTTCACAGTTCACCTGATTTGCAGGTCCCTTTACACTGTGTCTCTGGCGATCCACCAAACAGGCACGTGTGCCAAGCGGTCAGGCAAGTGGTCCAACTAGAGATGAACAGACCACCAAATCCGGCACCAAGCAATGTCTGCCTGGCCACATCTGCAGGTGTTGGAGGGGAAAGAGGCCTCTGGGAGGTCTGGGACTTGACTGGCTTGGTCTGATCCTCAACGAGGACTAACTGCCAGGAGGGAAAGACAGAAATATTCTCCCTATTGTGTCTAAGGACAGAACATCCTCAGGGCAGCAACTTTACCTCTTTTTTTTTTTTTTTTCCTCAGCGCTGGCTTATCTAGATCATGTCTGTCAAGGTTCTAAAGCTCAGCAGCCTTGATAGTAAGGACCTCCAAAACACTGTAGCCATCAGCAGAGATCTCACTTTAAAACTTTAAGGGGGAGGAGACTAATGATTTTGCTCGACTGCCCAGTTAAGCAGTTTACCTTGCAGGTGTCTCCTGGAATGGATGCCACCTGCCCACTTGGCAGGTCAGAGCAGCTGCCCCCCATGGCAGACGGTGCTGCAGAACGGACTGTGGTCAAATTGTCTGCTAATGCAAGTGGAAAGCTCCTCCAGAATCTCCAGAGCTGGCCCAGTCGAGGCTCTGGCTTGAAAGCACACTGAGAGGACAACTCTGGCTAAGGGTGCAAGTTTTCCTGGTGAATGGGTGGCAGTGTCTTGATCTTTCAGACTGGTTGCTTCCCTTTCTCATAACAAATTACTTACGGGGAGGCATTTCCATGAGAATCCAGAGCAGGCACGTGGCATTTCTCATGGAGGATGGCTGAGTGTTTGGCTGGGGAGCGAGGGTGAGGACAAAAGCGTTGATACATAAACAGCACATTTATGAAAACATCACATCCACACCCTGCATCTGTAGCGGAGCAGTCATCCCCTCCTCTGACAAGTAGGCAAGGCAGGTCTAATCTGTTGGAGTTTTTATAAGCCTGCTTATCCTTTACAAAGTAAGTGGTAACTCCAGACCAGTTAACTGGATTTTGAGTCCTTATGAGCAGAGTTTGGGCAATTGTAGCTTTCGCCTACTGCAGACCCAGCGTGGGTGGGTATGTAAAATGAGCTTGTTACTGCTGGTGATTTCACAGCACAGGTTAAAAGAGGGGCTGCTGCCTAAGCACAGGCGTCTAGCATCATTTATAGGTTGCTAGGATATCTGAGATATTAATAAAAAGCTGGCAGATATGGTGCAGAGTTTGTGCCCTACAGAAGGGCCAGGTAGGCTACCCCAGGGTCCCTACGGTGGCACCAGATGTCTCTGTTTTAGGCCACTGACTCCTGTCCCTCCCATCTGCTGCTGGGTGTGCAGGCACTGGGATTGCTTTGCACTTTGTACGGCTGTCACTCAGAGACGATGAAATGATGTGCAAATGCTGTGTGCAGCTACTAGGAATGCACACAGCAGCTCAGCGCAGAAGTTGAAATACTCATGACTGCCTGTATAAAAGCTGTCAGTTTTATTTCCACTGGTAGAGCTGAGCTGAGCTGTATATTGGGGTCAGGACTGAAAGTTGCCCTGGAATATTCTCCAAAGTAAGTGTAAATCATTCAGCATCCTGTATCCTACCCCAGATATGAGTCATTCCAGAAAGAGCTGGAATACAATTCCATTTGTATTCTGGAATACAAATTCTTTCTGGAATTTGTATTCCAGAAAGAGAATACAAATTCCAAATTGTATGCCTTTATTATTTTGGGAGTTTTGGGCTAGGAATCTGCCAAGGTCAGACATTGGGATCAGAAGGGCATGGCAGCTAGCAGAGGTCATAGCTTCTCTGAAGCCTGTTCTTCATCAGTCTTTACTTTTAAGAACATAATACTGATCTCCGGTACATTCCTGCCATCACCTGTGGTGGTTACCATAATATCCCATCCTGCTGCTGAACCTGGTGCTGTGGACCATAAAGGCACTCCTGGCGCCTTTAATACTTCTCCTCAGCAGCAGATGTATTCCTAGCTCTGGTAATGTTGCTACTGAGCCCTCAAACTCTGTGAGAGTCTGTGTAGGTTGTTCTTTGCTGGTTCCTGTTTTGAGGTCATCTAAGCGTCCCATTAGCCTTTCCCTGCCGCACCCACACCACAGTTGTTTATGCAGGATAAAAGCTGAAGGTGGATGCATGAAGCAGTTCAGAAGTGGCAGGGCTGCTGGGGAAAAGCTCGGCTGCAGGAGTGTGATCTCTTTCCACACTCTGTAGGACAAGAGCCATGTTAAAGAGAGTTTGGAGCTGTCAGAAATTGGGTAGCAAGGAATTTGGCTTGTCATTATGACGGAATGAAACCACAGGATTCGTCTGCCACTTTTCTTCCTGTTTGTATGCAGGCAAAGCTTCCACATGAACTGCAAGGAGGCTTGAACGAGTGTGAGATGCAGAGCGTAAGTGGGTAAAGATGAGGATCTACTTTTTGTGCCAAGGGGGACATGGTAAGGGAGTTACTGGAACAATCATATATGCAGTCTTTGAGGAAATAATAGCATCAATAAGGAAACAGGTACAGATTATTTGCCTTGTCAAAAACAATAAAGATAAGGGTACTCACACCCTGGAGCTGGCTCTCTGCTTACACCTCTACTCTGGGGTCTGTAAATCCACGCTTGCCTTCGTTCACCAGAGTGGGCCTCTCAGTCCTTGTGTGCCAGACCAACACCTAGAGGGAATCACAAAGAGTTCAGCAGCTCTGGATGCCATGGAAACACCGAGAGCAGCGTATCCGTTGGGTGGGATCCTCAGCAACCCGGGGCTTGCAGCTGTTTGAAGCCAGTGATTCAAAGGGGTTGAACCTGGGAGACACTTCAGAGGAGCAGGAAACAGTGACAAGGAGGAAGGATCATTCTGGACTGAAACCCCGGACTCGACCCTCTGCCAGTCCTCCTGAATTTTGGAGAAGCAATCTAGGTGTGAATTGTACGGCTGAGGCTCTTTATTAACACAGAGTGCACAGCACTAACTGTTCCTCAGTGCTCTCCGAGCTTCCCGTCTCTGAAGCACTTGGCAGGCTCTGCCCGTCTCTCCCAGCACTGTTCGGCACTGACATACGCCAGCACAGGGCAGGCAGAGCGGAAGGTGGAGGAGCCTGGCAGGAGGCTGCAAGAGCAGCCAGGACCCAGCAAGGAGAATGTATCTTCAAGGTCTCTTGTCCTACTCACCTTTGTGCAGTTGGCTGCTTTGGGCTCCAGTCCGTCCATAGTCACTAGATCCTTCAGCAGACTGGTTTCCTGGTAGCCTCCTTTAACTCCCTCCAGCTTGAAACTGGCCTGAGGCTTCTCCAAAATCAGCTTGATGCTGATAGCAAATCCAGCCATGTCAATAGCAAAGGGCCGGTTAGGGTCAAAGACGGTTTTCCAGCCCACCACCTTCCCCGCGGGGCTCACTTTTGGGGATTCATATCGCAGCCCCCCAACGAAAGCCACCGGCCAGACTGACACCCTCCTTGTGTAGCGCATCTGTGTGCCAGAAAGAAACAGGGCTGTGAGAATTCAACCCCGTGAGGTTTGCCCCAGCCCATTAGCATACCATCTTCTGCTTTCATTGGCACCTGTCCTCCCCCATTGACCTCCCACACAATCCCGTAGCTCTTGGCAGCACAAGCTCTTGTTCACCTGTGCTACTGCTTGAAGAGCTACAGCGTGCAAAGCTGCAAGGCTGTTTTAGCATGTTCTTCTCTGAACACTGAACTCACTGCTTTTCTGTGCCCACATTCAGTCCCTCAGAAGAAGGAAAACCTTCGGTTTTCTGATCTCATCTGAACTTCTACCATTTTTTTGTAAAATTTTATTGTTTCTGTAGATGCCAAACACGACTTCTACCACAAGTTCTACCTCTATCTCCATATTGTCAACTCCACTTACTCCAACTTCACCCTCATGCAAATAATCCCCCTCCCAGACTGATGCATGTTCATCCTCATTTATTGCAAATTCCCCCCACCCTTTTTCTTCCATTCATAGCTACTGCCTGAAAGAGTGGGGT
This sequence comes from Chionis minor, assembly GCA_013398295.1. Taxonomy (NCBI): domain Eukaryota; kingdom Metazoa; phylum Chordata; class Aves; order Charadriiformes; family Chionidae; genus Chionis; species Chionis minor. The sequence goes on along the minus strand of VZSF01003928.1, from coordinate 392,266 downwards.
TTTACTGAAATCGTCAGAGGGGACCTGGAAAGAAATAAGAAAGGATGAGCTTAACAGAGATCTAAAAAAATGCTAAAACCTGGAAATGTGTTCTGATGCGTAACTCTGTATTTCAAGCAGTGTAGTACAGTTTGGCTTAAATTGCTGACAAGGGAGTTTACTGAATAATCATTTTTGCAAGTTTACAATAGACTTGGCATCTCACAAAAGCCAGGTTTCCAGCACAAGTCTGGGCAAGCTTCTGTGATCCCAGGGGCACAGCCCTGTTGTGGTGGCTGGAACTCAGAGTATGGAAGGGCAGCCAAGGAGAAAAGGTGAACCAGAAAGTCAGGCAACTTTTCTAACATCCCCTACCCATCACACCAGTGCCGATTTATGCTTCGCCAGAAGTTTGTCTTCAGTGCTTATTTAAATCAGGTCAGCTCTCCCTGAGGAGAGGAATAAATTCTGGAATATGTATCATCTGGTCCCTGGCAAAAGGGGCTCTAGCTGGTGCAGCGTTGTGTGAGTGGCTATTTGCATCTGCAGCCTACACCATGATGGATGTGCTTTTCACTCTTTCAGCCCTTTAGAGCATGGCTGCTGGGTTTGCACAACTATAGGTTTGCATCTGCCCTACACCCAGCTCCCACTGAGTGCAGGTTGGGTGAGGATGGCTCTAGGCAGCATGCCAGAGCCCTTGTCTCCCAGCTGATACTAAAAGTCCACACGGTAGCCCTATCTTAGAGGTCTTTGCAAGTGCTTCTGGCCTTAAGAGGCTTTGGAGCTGTATCCTGCTTTTCTGTCCCGTGTAATTTTACAGCTCTTACCTCTTCAAAGAGCTCCAGGCTGTAGGTGTTATCATCATCGGCAAAATACACTACGCCTTCTGGTGGTGCGGTGTTGCTGAAGCTGTCCCTCAGCCAGTGCAGCCCCAGGTTTCTCTGTAGTGTCCCCCTCGGGGTGTGGGATGGGATCCAGGAGAGTCCCAGCTTCAAACTCTTGGGCGTCTCCACATTGAGGTGGGTGAAGTTGAGCCCTGCCTTCTCCAGCAGGTTGGATACCAGGTTGGTCCTCCGAGGCGAGTCCTCCACCACCACCCAGTGCAGGTTCTGTACGTGTAGGAAGGTGTTGGCCAGACGGGTCAGCTCAGCTTTTTGCACTGGCCGGGTGTAGGTAGGGGTGATAACGAAGATGGTTGGCAGGGTGTCTGACCATGGGGGAGGCCTGGAGTACACATAATTCTGGATGACTTTAGGCGTTGCCCCTATGCTTTGCTGCTGCCGAATGCATGATGGTAGGCCTTCTTCTCTCAGTGCAGATGTACCATTGAGAAGAACTTTAGAGGTCACGTTCTCATCTGTCTCTTCTGGGACAAAGGGAGGGAAGGAAGGAAGGAAGAAGAAAGATGTTAGAGAACTAATCACTGCTGGGCTGCCTCCTCTCCAGGGAGTGGCTGGGGACACATCTGTCTGGAGTCAGTGCTCAGCACATCAGCATCCTCTCCCCAAAGCCAGCCTAAGGTGCATGTTTAACACGCTCTTAAGAACAGTTTGTGTGCTTGCTGTAGGCAGACTCTGAGGGGAGCTTCAGGCAAGTTTGTCTTTGTTTAACCCATCCCATGAAAGAGCATCTCCTACCAAGGGTTTGCACCAGCAATCATCACAACCACCATCACACTGACAGCAGAACTCTTGCACTTACTTCTCAGCAGGCTGAGGTAGCGGGTGGTTGGGTACTGGTGCCACAAGGTTAGGAGAAGAGCCCATGGCAAGGCGATCAGGAGCGTGGTAAGAAGGTTACGTCTCCTCAGCATGCTGCAGAGAACTTCCAATGCCCAGGCATCTCTCTACCTTTCAGAGCAGAAAAAAGAGTAAGGCCTCTGAAATATCACTCACGACAAGCATTAGGACAGTAAGCCTAGAGGCCAAACTAATAAACTGAGGTTGGCTTGCTTGGAGAGCGGCATGATAAATGTTGGGCACCAAACCAACGAAGCATTTGTCTAAGTATAGGTTTACAAGGAGCCCCATTAATGTTGCAGGCCTGAAGCATTATCCCATTGCCCTGGCCAATTCCTGTGCTATTGAATAGAAGCTTTGATCTATTTATATTGCTATAAAGAACCTCCTGCTGCCCTGTGATGAACCCACTGTCCTTGATTGGGGTCGTTCATGTTGGTGATTCTGAAGACAGAGAGGACTATTACTTGGCCCTTCTCTGGGGCTGGTATTCATTCCTGAGCTTTGTAGTGCCCATTTAATTTGCTTCCTTTGTAGAATTATTTAAAACTGTGTGCAAGATTTGTGTTCCTGCATATGCAAGTGGACAAACCAGAAAATGTCAGGGATCCTCAAGACAGGCAGCATCTCTCTCATTCCTGCAGTTTTAATTCATCCTCCTTATGCAGGTGCATTGAGGCAATCAGTGATGCACACTATCACCTGCTAAGTTTTCCACAAAACTCCTGCCTCAGTCATTCCACACTGCTGGTGATGCCTAATGAAATTTTAATTATTCCACATCCCTTTCTACTCCCACCTTGCAGTATTTGGCCACTGCAGCATTTAGTTTCAATCACAGACTTTAGAAGACACTAATTTCTTTCTTAGTATTTCTGTAATGTACATGATGATGAGGAATTGCAACAGTTAACATTTGTTTTCAAAACTCTTTCCATAAGGTGAGAGGAACAAAAAGAAAAAAAAGAGAAATGAAGGACAAAAGTATCAGGAATAATCAACGACAAGGGGTGGCTTATTTACAGATGGTCCAAGCTACAGTAATGCTGTGCTTGATTTTTCAGAATTGTTGAGCACCTCCAGCTCCCGCTAGTTAACAGGATTAATGAGCAGTCAGCCTGTCTGGCAATCAGATCCTCAGCTTCTCAAGGTAGCCATAGCTTCAACAAAGTATCCAACATTAATGATCAGTTTGGAAAATAGAGACCGAAGTACTTAGACATCTATTGCAGACCACTTGTCCAGGGACATAACTCAGCCCTGTGTAAAGTCATGGTGTGATGAGATCCCAGTTCTGGCTCACCTGTTTGAAAGACCCATAACAGCCTCTGCCCAGTAAGCATTAACTCATACGAGCATGAGATTCCAGAGATGAGTTCTGGAAGTCCAACATCAAATGGGCTTGTCTAGTGTGTGTGCTGCCTTTTGTATGGCTCTGGCACACTGTCAGGAACATTTTCCTCCAACTTCTACCTTCTACTTTGGTACCTTCCTGGGTACAAAATCTCCTGATACTGTTAACTACACACCGCCAACAAAAGTAGTGCTCCAGAAAGAAGGATCCACTTCTGCTGCTGAAGATAAGCACCCACGGAAACTGAATCATACAGAGCAAAGTTTATTGATACCATCAGAGGACTTTCTGCTATCATTCCAAGCAGGTTGTCTGATGATAGCTGGATTTTATTCCCCTCTCCCTCCTGGTAACATCTGTAACCTGTTTCCTCTGGGATTATCACTCTGATGCCAGATACTTCTCCTAGTGGACTGCCTCGCTACCACAGCGATGCTCACTAGGAGGCTAAAGGGAGCACAAAACTTTCATAAGCCTTCTGCAGTGAGATTCCTGTTGGGAATCTACAGTCACAGGTCCTGGGAACTGCAGAGCTGCTGAACGGCACAGCCCCACCAGGCCCTCTTGCTCTTCTAGGCTGAAGACAATTTGGGAGAAGAGGGTGATGCTAATACAAAGGATGGAAAGGAGGCTCAAACTGGTTGGCTCTAAATTCCTACAGTGCCAGGGATTTCCTAGGTGTACTGAAGGCCTTTTGTCTAAAACTAAGGTCCTCAAAGGCGCAAAGGAAACTCCTTGTCCAGGATTCGAGCCCAGCAGCTCTTCATCTGTCCAAAGGGGAAGGAATGTCCTGCTTCAGCCTTAGAGAATCGCGTGAGAAGAAACATGACTAGTCTGAAAGGGCTCTGCTTTGCAGTGACAGCAGCCACATGGTACTCCTGGAAGGTATCAGGGGATGCTATTCTAAATTAATCATCTGGGACCTTCTTGGTCTTTATTCTTTTCCCTTGACATTTTACCTTGGTCTCCTGACAAAACAAGGATTATGCGATCGCGGGGCTCATCAGTGCCCTACTGCCAATAACTATCAAGACCAATTCAGCCAAACCTGACAGAAGACTAGCATGTCTCAGCAAGTCTTCTGGCAGGCAGGTAGATACTCACAAGCTTTATTAAGGAAATTGCTGCAACATGAGCTCATTCCGTGTTAGACACCAACAGTACCATGCTGGAGCAATCCCTCTAGGGAACTTATCTCCTCTGCTCCCCAAGCTGACCAGTTGTGGTTATAATCTCTAATGCTTCTAACCTCCTCACTCAGGGAACACTGTGGTGGCCATTCCTCTATTTTCAAGAAATGGAAAACCAATCAAGAAGTAGGCCAAGGAACCTGTGCGGCCAGGGGCACGTGGGATTCTTTTGGTGATGCCAGCAGGAGCCTTGTGCAGCAAACATGCTGGCTCTGCATAACTACATTGCTTTCTGATGGCTGGGACCATGGCAGGTAGAAGAATCTCCTTCAAGCTTTGGTGCCAAAAGCATAGGTGTTTAGTAAGCTACAGATCTAGGCTACACACAGGGCAGGATGGTGTTACCCACAGCAGGGGCTGCTTTTCCTCCAGGAAATCCTTTCCCCTACCAGCGCAGCAGCACAGAGCAAAAATTCCCATCACTTGGGGCCACAAGAACAGAAAAAGCCACCAAAAAAATCCAAGGAGGGCTCTGCACTGCCCTGTAACGGCAGCAGACACCTAGGTCCACTCGGGCCCAGGCTCAGGGTCAGTACAGCTCCTTGCTTCCTCTAGTCTGCTTGCAATTACAAATGTCCCTGCACTACAGTCAGGCAGCCAGTGGTTTTTTTCCCTTTAATAAAAGCCCTTAATTATACAGGTGCAGTTTCTATGTGGTAGGCCTGCCACTGCTGCAAACTCAGGTCGCTTCTGGAGGGAAGGAATGGAGGAGGCGGCAATGGCAGCTGTGTTACCAAGAGAGCACAGAGGAGAGTAGTGGAGCAGAGTTAGGAGAGCTTTAACAAATTCCCTTTCTAGTTCTTTCTCCTCCTCCTCACAGCCAGCCCTGTTCATGCTGCCCGAACACCACAAACAAGCGGAGATGCTGTCTGTGTGTGCAATTCCCCTGGTGCTCCTTGCTTATTTATTTCTACATACACCTTCTCTCTATTGCTTTTGCAGTGCATGCAATGCTGAAGAAGTTAAACCCCACATAAAGCACCAGGTCACTGGTGAACCCCACAGAGGAGTCTGACTTTAACCCCGTTTTCCAAAAATCTGTCTTGGAATACTTTGTTTTCTCTTTAAAACCTTACCTTCTCTTCCCCCACTGCCGCCCCCCGCATCCATCATACTTGTGCTCTTCTGTGTTCCTCTACATCTTTCACCTGCCTTTTCTCAGTCCTTAAGAGTCTCTCTTCTTCCCTGTTTCCAGGACTAGACGAATCCCCTGGCCTACTAATAATTTTAGCATTCATCTTCTCTCCTTCCCCACACAAAGGCCCTTTGCATTTTCTTAATGTATGTCCCACATGGAATATTTCCCACAAAGCGGTCCATTAGAGCATCAGACCATCCTTTTGAAAAAACTGCATGAAAACCCAGTCACATGTCAATGCCTCTGGGTAGCCTGCTGATGGCCCCAGTGGGGCTTATGGAGGTTTACTGCACATACTTTTACCTACTTTTTATAATTAAAACCAAAGTCCCCTAAGTGGCTCAGATTAATTGCATGCCTGGCTGGCAGGCATTGCTGTGTGTATTCTTGGCACAACCAGCTACCTTCCTTCTGCCTTTAAACCCATTCAAAGCAGATCCTATTAAATGAGATTCAAGATCAGAAGAAAATTTTGTGATCATCTAAACCCATCTCCAGCAATGATCCCGTAATTCCTGGGTTTAAGCTGTAGAGGGCAGGGACTGTCTCTTAATGTGCTTGTACAGTTCTGCACTGATCCCAACAGGAGCCTTTGGATGCAATTACAATACAAATATTATTGATTGTACTCTCTTGCTGGCTCTTCTCCTCCCTTCCTATATCCCCTGTCCTGCCTATTCCCCTTTGTTTTCCCTTTTCTTTTTTTCCTAGTGTCTCCTGCAGCCCTAGTTTGTGTTACACACCCTTAACAACATTAGCTGGATGTTTGATGGATGCCTTCAATATGCTGCCTGTAGCCTTCTTGAGCTGTTTTCCAATTACACATCCCTCTTCTTAATTTCATCCATCAATCTTCTGTTCTCCATTAAAAAATAAACAAACACACACACACAGCGCAAAGCTGAGTATGATAGGGACAAAATGTTTCTCGTACTACTCTCGCTTCACGCTGCTTTGTCAGACTTCTCAATTCCCAGCACACAACAGCATCCCATCTCTGTTTAAGCTCATGCGCTGCTGCAGAGAGCATTAATCTGAAAGGATTCGGGAGAAGATAACAAGAGAAGCACACAGGGGGAAGAGCCCAGCCCAGGTGCCCCAAACTGATGCTGAAGAGAAGCAAGATCTAGCTGAGTCTCAGAGCATCACATGGGACCGATCCCTTCATCTGCTGTTGACTAATTACCAACACAGGGTACAACTTGCTACAGGCAGGAGAGCTCAGATGTTGGGAGAGGGATAAGGATTCCCAGGCTGAAGAACAACCCAGGCAGCCTCACTGTTCAGATACAACTTTAAGGGGACACATAGGCGACTTTTCTCCCTGAGTTGCAGAGTAGTTTGAAAGGACATATTGAGTGAATGGTAGAGAAGGGTCAAAGTTAGGCAGAGACCCAGCTGGCTGGGGTTTATAAGGCTGACGTGTGAGTTCAGGTGCCTGCAATTTTCCTATAGCCCTGTCAAAAAAGCTGCTCAATTTATGTCCTGTTTGATAACTCAGAAACGGTGAGGATCACACAAGCTTTGGTAGTTCTGCTATGAGGTTTCAGTTCTGCCCTCCACCTGCCTGATTCAGCAGGAGAACCACACCTTTCGCAAAGTTTGCTTTGCAAAAAAGAGGATTTTGCAGCCTCTGGTTCAGGGCAGCCAGCCTGTCTGGGCCAGGCTTACAAGACCTTGAATGCTGGACCAACCCCAGCCCCAGGACTGTCTGTCTGTAGTCTGAGACACAGACTCTAAAGATGATTATCTTCCCAGAGGGATGAATTTTACAGTTCAAACTGTCTCCCGGGAACATCCCGCCATCCACTGTAGAGACTTTTCTAGGCAAGCACCCAAAACAAACTAGTTTCAGCTAATGGAGCCAAAAGTTTCAGGAGAAAACCCTAATCTTGGTTCGTACCATGTTTGCAAGCCTACTGTTCTGTGCGTACCCGGGAGGAGAGAGGCATGGAGAGGGGAGGAGAGAGGGGCGCGAGGGGCAGAACTGGAGCAGGGCTGTCAGCAGGTTCAGATGATTTTCAATGTCATGCACCCAAGCTGTCAGCAGAGTTTTTGGTTTGTTTTGCCTGTGTTTTGCTGCCTCCCTCCATCAGCCCCTAGCCACCTTGAAGAAGTCCATGAAGATTTCATGAGTTCCCTAACTCCCGGTGTGGGAGATGTGATGCTGAAGGCAGAGCAGGGAGCTTTCAATTATTGATGAGAGCGACCTCTCTTTAAACAAGGAATGCATAATTCATGGCAGAGCCGGTATTTGTGGTGATCAGCAACGGCTCTGTCTCGGCTTTGCTGAAATCCACAGGAAGCTGCTGTCCCCTCTACCCCCATTCCCTAGGGCCCATCAGAGCCTTCAGCCGAAACTTCAATACCGTTTAAAATTGAGACACGCCAAGATGCTGCAGCGCTTCCCCTCACCGGGCAGTCTCCTGCCCGTTCCAGATGTGCACAATAAAGTGGGAGGACAGATTCAAGAAACCACAGAAGTGGGTGGAACGGGTTACTGCTCTGGGATAAGCAGGGGTAATTACTGTGCAAACACAGCCACAACAGGACATTTCTCAGCAGCAGAACTCCTCTGACCCCCCGACCGGCCTGTAGGAATGGCATCGATGTAGGACAGAAAGGACAAGCTAGATCCAAAGGACCGTGCCTGAGGGCCCACATCCAGCTGTATTTCTTGTGGGGGTGGGAAACAGTAGGGAAAATGGGAGACTTGGTTTTCTGCTCAATTATCTGCAATTTCTCCTGTAAACTCTGCTAGAACTGGGTGGCTGAAAAGCAGAGGAGAAAAAAGAAGGATGTGGTTTTTTTTCAAGGACGGTAAACGTTAATGATGGAACAGGGAACGCTCTTTCCTAGACCCAGAACCAGGATCTTGACCTCCCAGTAGCACAGGCGTTGCAGGCCACTATGGTACTGTCCGAAGGTGGAAAGGTGCTCTTCTGCTGGGGATTTTAATTGTCCCTCTGCCGCAGACCTTGTAGATGGCTCCGGGCAAGCGACACCTGCTGTCTGAATGAGATGAGTACCTCCCTACTGCTTGTGGGGACACAAGGGTGAGGCAAAATTAAGTGAGCCCCCTGGAGAGACAAAACCCAGAGAACTGCAAATAATAAAACAATATGGGGACGGATGGCCAGGTCCTTTGCCAGGGCAGGAAGAGCAGAGCTACGAGCAGCTGTGGGGTTTCAAGGTTCAGCCCCATCTACACTTTGTCACTCGGTGCGCGGGCTCCTGCGGACACAACTTCCCTGGGAAATGAGTCACTCCCAGCAAAAGAGCCGCCCTTCCCAAGCCCCCGCGCTTCTTCCTCAGATGTAAAGAAAGGATTCATCCTCTCTCTGCCAGCTCCAATCCCTTTGCCATATAGGACTGCAGTTACTGCAGCTCAGAAACCGGGCCTGTCCTTGGGGAACGTGCTGTGCACCCCCCACATCCCTCCACCGCCCGTGTGAACCCAAGTCAAGCATCTTCTTCCAACCTTGGTCCATAAACAGCTTGGCACAGCGCTTTTCCTGAAAGCATCCTTATCCCAGATGTATGGCTTGGGTCTAAGCAGCATGGAGTAGGGGCGGGGGATGCTTTATACAGGGCTTTGTTCCCCAGTTAAAAAAAAAAAAAAAAAAGGCAAAAAAACCCCCAACAGAAAACAAAAAAGAAACGTTGACCAAGCTAATTAAATCTGCTGGCTAGGTCCCACGGGAGCCAATACTTTTGAGACAGTGCGTGGCTCAGCCTGCTATCCCCAGGTAGATCAAGGGTATCCAGGCACTATCTGGGCTATCAGCAGGAACACAGATAACCCAGTTTGGATATAGACTAGACCTTGAACTTGGCTGCAAAGCCCAGCTATGCAGGAAGCCTTCCGGAGCCTGCAAAAGGAGGTCTAAACCAGGCTATTTTTAATCAGCCCAGACCCAAACGTCCTTCATGATCGACCCGTGTGACCTGTCACCGCCTTCCCATCCCCCCGAGCTTTGGCGAGGGTGGGCAGTGACTCAGCGGGACACAGCCCTCCGCCCCATCCCAATTTCTCTGCATCTGCACTGCAGAGCTGTGAGCCAGGGGTGCCAGAAATACCCGGAGAAAGATTGGCAGCTCAGGCCCAAACAGAAGCAGGAGGTACCAGATGTCTCTTGAGAAAGCCAGCTTTCTCCTGAGAGACCTCTCTGCTTGGAATTATCTTCACTTGAAAGGGAAGTCGGGGGCTTATTCAAACGTCGACTTCTCTGACTTCTCTCCCCTGCTGCTGAGCTCTGGCAGAACCGAGATCCTTTTTCGGTGCTGATGACTATTACAGAATAATCATTCCAAACATATCAGCGTGAATCAGACCAATATCTGCATTATCAAAATAAAAAAAACCCCAAAACCAACCCAACCCCAAAACCGCTTTCTTTTTTTCCCAAGGAGGCAAAATATTTCTAAGGAAGCAAAAACAATACTGGATTGTTCCAAAGTATCTGTACATTTCATCCAGAGCTTTCCCTACTGAGTTAACAGCTGATGCCTGTTCAGCAGGAGTGGGAGCTGTCATTTTACAGGTTTCTTACAAAAGCAGAAAGGAAAAACCCATAGTATTTGCTTCCAGAACATTTTCAAAGATGGAAAGGAATTACTTCTTCAGAGAAAAAGGCATTAGGCATTATTTGACGGATAATTACATTTCACAGGTGCTTGTTTGGGGGAAAAAATATCACGTTGATCACAAGCTCCATGTAAAGATGTGGGGCCCAAAGGCCAATGCTGTTTCTCTGGTAGCAGCCAGGATGCAGAGACGGGCTTTGATCTTAGCTACGTGTCAATATGACATCAAATGCCGACCTCCAGAGGAACATACTATCACTAATGCACACTCTTGATTGATTTAGACAGCTTGTTTTCCTCCTGCTTTCAAAGGCAACGTTGAAATGCTCTTCCCTGCTGGACTTCCCGGTTACTCCTAGGGAGGGCAAAAGAAAACGAAGGAGAAGCAGCTCTGGCTGAAATCACGCTGCAAATGAGCGAACAGCAATTATGCCATTTAAAACGCAGAGGTAGCTAAAGATGCCTACTATCTTCCCAAAACCTGTGGAAATACTGCGATTTTAATGGTTACACGTGTGTGCTGGCACCCTTAAGAATCAGAGTCCAGATCCCTTATTGCACGGAAACAACTGTGGGCAGAGGATGTGTGTATTATATAGACAACAATTCCCTGGAGTTTTTATTTGGGAATGGTGATTTATGTGATCAGTAACAGCATCATGCAAACAGCAAATTTGGGCAGAATGTTTTCGTAGGTGGCTGCTCCATAGATTAACACAGAGCAGACACTGGCCAGCACTGACGAGTTGCCACCGCATCATGCAGGCGTTGGTTAAGTGAGAAGCAGAAAGAGGAGGAACACCACTTTGGTCTCCTTGATGGACATTTTTGCTGTTGCAGCTCTCAGCTGTGTGAAACACGCTCACTCCATAACTAGGTGAGATGGTCCAAAATGCTAATTCTGATTTCTTCCTCCGAATAAATCATCAGCACTCATTAGCTTTGCCACTTGCTGTGCAGCATCCAAGTGTCATGCAGACGCTTTTAAAAACAGAAGTAGAATGGAGAAATAAAGTGGCACCTAGAGAACTGTCTTTCGCAGCAGATACACGTTATGGTCTGCTGCTTGATTTGTACCTTAAATGCCACAACTGATCTTACAGCTTGGGCTCGTTTAAAAGAAACACCAGAATGAAAATTAGAGAGTCTGAAGACTACAGTGTGTATTCTCCTGCCCTCCCTCCGCATGTGAAATGAAAAGGGAGGAAGGGAGCAAAGGCAAGAAGGGGCAGGAAGGTGATGGCCAGCATCCTGCTGAGGCTGTCCTGCTGTCCTTCCCTGGCCTAACAGGACTCTGGACCACAGGCAGGCCACATCCAAATTAGGTGCTAGGGCATATGACAGATCAAGAGACCCATATGTGATTCCCACCTTCTAGGAATGCCAGGGGAGCAGTCAGCACAATAGTCGAAATATCTAACTTTGGCACTGGCAGAAGATAACCCTACATCATGGTAGAAAGAGTTTTTCTTTGTAGAAAAAGCATGCAGGGAATGCATTTGGGCAAACTGATGGAGCTCAGGCGTAGCAAAAGCCAAACGCCCCTTTCCGACAACAATCCAGTCCTACCAGAAAGAAAAGGTGAAGGTTTTGGTTTCTGTTTTTCCAGGTCTTGCACTGTTGAAATGCAAGAGGCTTGTCTGTTGGAAAGGCAAGGACGGCTGCGAGGGAATTGAGGGCAGACAAGCTCGCAGCGCAAGAAACAAACTCCACTCTCTCTTTTAGAAGGTATGGGACTCGCTTGTGTAGGGATTGCTCTCTGCCGTGCTCCTTCATGGCAAATGAAGGTAACCTGGGCTGAAAGTGGTCTTTGCACATGGTGTCTGTAAACCTTCTCTTGGGAGGGAGGTCAGCCTATGCTGTATTGTGCTTATCTGTGCTTATCTGTGAAGCTGTGTGCTTCAGGCTGTTCCAGACCGGGGTGCAATAAGGGGTTGCTGCTACCCTCCAAGCTAGTGAGTTGCCTGCTCTGTCTGTCCCTTGAGCTTGAAGTGTGATTTTTGCACAAATACCAGCCAGAAAATACTGGGAGATGCCTCTCTCCACCTCCTACATCTCTGCACTCAGGGCTGCCGGGGAGTGCACACGGGCTGCCAGTTGGCCTCGGGCAGAATAATTGAGGAACAGATACTTCTGGTTGGAGACAGAGATGAACTAGGCTTTTTTTGAACCCTTCTCTGCACTTTGAGAGCCCTTTGAGCTCACTTTCTACTTTGAGGTAGATCAGGTTGTGTGAAACACCAGGGCAGATAGAGCAGTCTCGTTGAAACAAGAAATGCGCTGCTGCTGTAAATCTTAGAGATGGACCTGAATCTCTCCTGATTCTGGGGGTGAATCTGGCTCTCCCCTTGCGTTGCGGGGAGGAAAGCACCCTCTAGTTATCAAAAAGCTTTCTGAGCGTTGGGTCAGTCTCCCCACAGACAGCAATGCTGGTAAAGGTGGGAGCTACAGAACGGGAAACTGGATCTCTAGAAGCTCAGGAATGCCTTAAAACAGGGGTCCGATTTGTCATTGCTGGACAATGAACTCCTGCCCCAGGAGCACACTTCTAGTTGCTTTTCACAGTCTTTGTCCTTAGCCAGATTCTGCACATTATGTGACTGGCGAACAGTCTTTTCTCTCTTTCTGCAGTCTCTTTCTCCGTCTTCAGCTTAGGAACTCCCTCACAGCAGAGGGATGCTGGGTGTTGCCCAAGTTGGGCTAACCTTCGGATGATGTTGCTAAGGTTGCTCCCACTCACTTCTTCCCCAGGCCCTTGCAAGCAGGCACACACCCTGCATCTCTGGCTGGTGCCTGGCGTGCCAGTCTTCCGTCCACGGTTCTCTTGTAAGCGTGTCCTCAGCCTGACAGGCACCTTGGTGTTTCTGAGTGACAGCAGGGTGAGGCTAAAAGCAGTTCTCTGTGAGGTCAGCAAGCCAGGGGAGGCATTCCCAGCTTCCCACATGCACACATGAACATGCCTACTTCCACCCCTTACCAGCTCTGCCAAAAATACCCCTGAAGGGTCAGCAACCGCTCCTAGGAAGGGGGGACATCCCAAAAACTCTCGGGGAGGAAGAAGGAAGAAACTGGTCTCCTGGTTCTGCTGCTGTAACTAATCTCTGGGCCATTTGTGTTTGTCCTGATGCTCAGGTCAGAAACAAAATGTTCGGGTTAGGAGAGAAGTATCTCATATCAGATTTTACCTATCTGGTAAGTGTGATGGAGAAGGAAGTACAGAAGAGCAGAAATCATGCCTAGTGACTATTTTGCAGCAGCATTTAACAGCTGCAGGACTTGGATTGACTTCCAGGGAGCTACAATTCAAGCGTGGCTTGGCTTGCTGGACTGTGAACAAAACTTGCTGATGGCAGCTTATCTAGCGCTGAATGGGAGTAGATGTTGACAGGAGAGCCACGGGGGTCCTCTGCAGCGCCTCCAGAAGAGGCTGTTAGGTGGGATGAAGTCCACAGAGTTTGTCCAGCAGGCTCATGCTGTGACTGTGAGCGCAAGTGGGGAGACTGGTCCTGATACATCAACAGGACCAGATTTGTTAAGAGGGTGACAAGAGAAGGAAGCACCGTGTGTGATGCGCTCTTGGAGGTGGTAGGAGCAATTTTTAACTATGCTTTCCCAAAGAATCCTTTGGGGTAACCTATATTCACTCACAAAAGTCTTCTTAGCATAGAGGTCAACAGTGATGATCTTGGTGAAGTGCTAAGCAGTGTCCTGTGCCTTCCTTTGTAATGGAGCTGCTGATGCATATTGAGTAATAAGAGATTTGTTGTGTTTTCCTCAATGCTCCACGAGTCCTGTTCTAACACGGAAGTTAGAAACATCACTTCTGCTGCAGAAAAAGCTCCTGTTATCATTTGATAACATGCTGCTGAGTGCTGTAGGCTTGAGGAAAACAGGAAACGGCACGAGAGTTGCTAACCAGAATGGGAAACACACTGGGATTACTGGAGGAGCTGTGGAGAAGGCTATGGGCTGCTACAGTCGGAGAGGTGCTGGCATCCTACAGTGGAGGGGAGATGTATGAATGAAGGCAGCGTAGAGAGCTGGATTGGAGAGGACACCTGAAATACCTAATTGTTGACAAAACAGAGGCTGCAAGAGGTTGATGGAAGTAGTATGAAGGAGGCGGTTCCAAGGGGGAAAAAACAATGAATGGAGTAGGGGAGAAATGCTGGCCAGGCTGAGATGTGTCACGTGATAGCACTTGCCAAAATGCAAATCTTTCCTTTCTAAAGATCTGCTGGGGGACACCTCAGGTACCTGGAGTCAGGGGTTCGTGCCCCTAGCTCCTTTCCTATTGCTCCTTAGAGATGAGGAGCTGGCACACATGTCTGAGGGAAGAAAGAAACTAGCTGTGGACCTTGGACCAGTAGGATCTGCCAGCTTGCCTCCAACTGCCCTGCCCAGCCCTCAGATCCAGCTCAGCCAGGCTCATGTTTGACTTCAGCAGATGCTGCCTGTGGGCTTTGTAGAGGTGCACAGGGATAATCAGGATTTGGTTTCTGTTTGCTGGTTAATTTGAGTCCCTGCTGTGAGATTTGGATGTTTCTGAGGATTCTGTATTAGCTTTAATGAATAAAAAATTATTTCAATGCTTAGTGAAGAAGATGCATGATCTATCACCGAAGCCGCTTAGCAACAGGACTCATTAAGACACGTATTAGTACAGAAAGATACCCTTGCCCCAGCGTCCTCTTGGAATGGCTATCCACTCATCTAAACAAGATAAAGGTCTTTGCTGGCCTCCTCCGAGGCCAGAGGATAAAGCACTCAACTGTGAAACAAGATTTCTTGGTTCTTTTTCTGGCTTCAACGATGCATAAGTATGTGGATCTGGGCAAATCATTTCACCTGGTTCAGTGCCTCAGTTCCCCCACAGGTAAGATAAGCACAACAATGTATAAGCACTCTGGGGAAATGACTTTCAAGTGCCTAAGCTCATTAGAGAAAAAATAACCCTTGCAGTGAATAAGAAGTGTTTCAGCCCCCTGACGGTAGCTTACACTAACCACGTGGTTTGCATTGCCTTCCTGAAGCCTGGCACGCAGTTAGCTAATTATAGGTAAGAAAAAAGATTTTCTCCTAGCCCCTTACCACCTGATGGTAGCCAAGTACATACGTTAAAAACCTATTATCTGGCTCAAAAGAATTAATTTTAGGCAAAGCCTGTCAAAGTATTTCTGGTTATCCTTCAAGGAGAAAGAGGGCCTGCCAGTTCTGGGGCAGGATCTGATTTCACTCGCAGAAACACTGTTAATGACCATGTCCGAGAGAAGAACAGTAATACCTGGAGTTTTTCATCCCCAGAGTCAATCATTGAACCACTCAGGCAACCGCATCCTCCTTATGAGGAGAAACTGAGGCAGGGAGGAGGAAGCAGGTCTAAAAGGAGACATTTTGGTCCACGGTGTAAGAGCTGAGGCATTCCTGGCTCTTGGGCTTGCACAAGGGACATTGAACTTCATATCTGAATGCACAAGCCTTGGGCGGACCTTAGTGTGGGATGAGGGTAAGGGAAGCGCAAACAAAAGGAAGGTGAGGGAAGAAAAATGGGTGTGGGTGAGATAAAAAGGTGCGACTGAAACTGGTTCCTGAGGAAAGGAGAGGGAACAGGAGAAGAGCTCAGGTTAATGGGGATGAGAGAGCGGGAGAAAGAAGAGGAGCAATGAACAAGGGCAAGGGAACAGGAAACCAAATGGGACAGCAAGCAGGAGGCACAGTCAAAGCATCTGAGCGCTCTCTGAAGAGATTGCCTATTTTGCTTCTGTCTGTTTTTTTGTGTGATCTTGCCTTAAAATTGCAGGAATGTGGCAGCACAGCACTGGCGCTCTGATTTATTAATTCCATCCCGTCCCACCAGCCCATAAAACAAAAGCATCTGTGTTTGCTCAAGAGGAGCACATGAAGGGCCTCATTCACGTCAGAGGTGGAGAGGGAAGCTGGCAGATACAGGAAAGTCATCGGCGCCTCCTTCCTTTTCACCTTTGTGTCGATCTGCGCTGGGGGAAGGGCCACGGGATGGAAGGATCCAGAGGATGGGGTACCAGGAGGGAGAAAGCTAAGATCACCCTGGAGTTCCGTGTGGGAGAAAGTGGAGGGGGGGGGACACCTCATGAATGGACTAGGCTGGAGCACCTACAGTAAGGAAGGCACCCCAGCGCTGCAGAGAGGACAAGGTCCCTTGGTGCCACCCATGCTCGGCCAGCGCTGGCCTCCGAGGTGGCACTTTGCACAGTTCTGCCCTGATGAATGGCAGCCCTATTACTGTGGTCACAGCCAGGGCTTTCAGGGAGCCCAGCGCTGTCGCCTGACCTGTAGCTATGGACATAAACATAATAATCGATTAAAGGTGACAGTCGTAGGAGAAGTGTCCCCTTAGAGCTGGTTTTTAGCATGCTTTCGGAATGAGGAAGGCTCAAGGTGAGATGAATATTAACTATCCTACTTTTACGACCAAGGCATAAAGGGGAAGAGGAGCCAGCAACCTCTACCCCTGCCAGGCAAGGATCAACTATGCTCTTTTTACCAAGGGGAACCAGGAGGTTTCTCTACCCCTGCCCTTAGAGACAGTGTCTTCAGGAGCCAGGCTGCCCTGCAACACTGCACGGGGAGCATTACCTCAGGGGAAGCAGGGGTCTGCAAGCTACTGCTGCCCGCCTGGTCCTTGGCTTTTTCTCCAAGTTCTCCCACACAAGGACTGCCTAGGAGCAATCCTGCTTTGCTAGCAAAACGCAGTTCCCATGTGCCCTGTACTCCCACACACAAACCCACTGTGAACTTACAGAACGAGACAACATTGCTGCTCTAAAATCTTTTATCCAGAGCCGAGATTGTCTGACTGCTAACCCTGTTCAGCTCCAAGTAATCCCAGCACTTTGCTTGGCTAGAGACTGGCTGTACCGGGAATAAATGGCCTTGCTCTCATTGCCAAGGGGTAACATCTAAAGAATAGGACAATACCATTTTCGTTTGAAATGCAGCATTATTCATAAACCAATACCAAACAAAGTTGCCAGGATGCTGGCAGTCTATTAAAATCAACAGCATAGACAGGGGGAGCAGCAGCTTAAGCGCCACTGGACCAGCTCAAATCTCGTCAGAACTTAACCTGAATCCACTCCAGCTGACAAAACCCAAACCTATGAGAGCTAAGTGTCAGCACACAGGCTGGAAAACATGTATTTTTTTGCTTCTGCATGGAAATGAAAATACGCCTCAGTGATTTTCACTCGAGCATGCCTGTCTCCTTTTGTCCTTTGTCTTTTACATTGATCAGTGTTGTGGGTTTCGGAAGGTACAAGAAATCCTACGCTAGACAACTGTGAAAGGTTGAAGCCTGAAGATGTAGATCTATTTCAAATGGACTGTCCTGTCCAGAGATGAATGATCTACTGTCCATTAAAATGTCTCCTTTTCCCCCCAAATCCTACACTTTGCATCAGCAGCACCTTGTAGCAGCAAGCTCCATATGTCACTATGCACAGCATGAGAAAATACTTACTTTTATCATCAAATTGCTACCTTTCACATTTTCCCGAACTCAATCCAGTTCCTCTACTCAGAAAAGCCATGTAGAGAGGCATTCATTCTCCCTCTTCCAGTTTGCTGATAGCCTTGGTTTTCACCCCAATGTCCCTCCTCATTTGTCTCCCTGAGCTAACTAGCCCCCTTCTTAATGAATCTCTCTATGTGTACCAAGCATTTGTGGGATTACCTGCTCAGAGGAGGGACGAACGGCAAATGAAATCTAAAGGTCCCTGTGCCAGAGCTGTGGATCCCAGCTCTGTGCCACAGCCCTGGGAAGCCGTGTCTCCTGAGGAAACTTAGCTCACGTTTTGTAAATGTGAGGAATTTGCAGAGTGCAATGTTTCTATCTCAGGGAGAAAGATCTCAGACAGCCCCCCGCACTGCACAGCGGAGGAAGCCAACAAGGCAGTTGATTGAACACTTGGGAACATTGGCAAAGTAGATAAATTCGAGCTCTTAAGGAAAGACCGTCGGGAGCACTAATGTCACATGAGAGTGAGCTAGAAAAGACTTCAAACTCTTAATTATGAGACTGCACAGCTTAAAACAGCATGACAAGATAAGGCACCAAGTTTTTCTAAGTCTGCTGACCACTGCACCACCAGGTTGGGGTACAGTTTGGAGACATACCCCAGCCTGGAGGAATTGGTGGGCTCTGACCAGTGTCCCTTTTGAAGAGCAGGCTGTAGGCAGTCAAGCCTGTGCCTGAGAGGAGGTTGACAATAGCCACGGGTCTCATCTGCGTGCTGTATTTCTTACTTTTATGTACCAGGTAGGTTTTAAATCGCAGTCCTGTTAGGCTGAGCCGCTTCCCAGCGAATGCTTCTCAGAGATGCAGGGGCCTTGCCTGGGAGACAGACGATCTGGGGCTGTCTCAGCTCTGACGCTATCAGCTGCAGTGTCTCCCTTGGAAAGTGGGGGTAGTCATCCTGACAAACAGCTCTGTATGTGGGCAGGGAGTGCTCTTAATCACGTATGTGGAGTACTTTGAGATCTCAGGATGGGAAGTGGCGCGGACGAGCATAATGCTTATTATTAGACAGAACGGCCAGGAGCAAAAAGGGCAGAGCGATTCTAGACTTCTCCAGGGCCCTGCAGGTGTGTGGGACCTGACTTCCAGGCTGGCTTATTATTACCTTTTTAGGCTTCTCTTTTATTAGGAGCAATTAAATACAAGGAGGAAGGGGACAGATATCATCTTTCCTGTGTACATCCTGCAGAATAATTGCAGAGCTTTCCCAGAACAATTCTGCATGCTCAGTAAAGGGCGTCTTTGGAACCTATCAAATATCTCATCCCTTGTAGGCATATATATGAAGGAGATCGCTTTATTGCTCCCAAGTATTGCCCTGCTGGAATAGAAAAGACAACAAGAGGAGGAAGAAGATGCCTTGGAAGACGCGGCATGGCTGGCATGGCAACATTGCCCCCTGAGGCATCAGTGGGAAGCCAGAGGTGACTGTGCCTGCAGCACCAGCAGACGCAGCACCCAAGGTAGAGGGGCAGTGGGGGCTAGAGCTGTAAAGTCACCGAGAAACCTGGGGGTGTGCAGGGCATGGCCACAGGCAGGTGATTACTCTGGTGAAGAAGGGAGGAAAGCCACCCGAGGGTGCGCCTAGGGCGAAGCCACTCCGGGCTCCCGCTAGCAAACTGCCTGCTAGGTACAACTTTACTCTCAGACAGTAAGGACATCTCCTGGTCTGCTGCTGAAGCAGAGGGAAGTTCCCTGCCAGAAAGCACCTCTAGTGATGCTTCACAGGCAAGTAGAAAGGATGCTGGGTATACAGAATACACAGCCTTGAGCTGTCCAGTCCCAGCTCAAACACTCCACAGGGAAGGTGCTATTAGAGGAAACTAATCACAAATACGATCCCAAACCATGGAAAGAATGTGAATTTAAGCGCTGTACGTTGTAGAAGTATATTCTCTCCTGCATACATTTAGCTGCTCTATAGCTCTGTACAGCTCCCTAGGCAACAGTCTTCCCAAATGACACCGTAACAAAGCCCAAAAGTGTGGGAATTTCACTTATTAAAAATCCTTGCCATGGGAGCAAGGGTCCTCAGCCCAACTGCTTTACTTTTCATCCTGCGGCTGCAAAGTGTCTTGCAAGCCACGCTGAGGCCCTTTGCTGTAAAGGTGGCTGCATCTCAGCTATGCTCTGTGTCAGCCGCTTGAATTGCTTTGGGATTGCAAGGTTGCTTAAATGGTTTATCAATTATTGTAATTATTATTATTACTGCTACACTAAAAATGTCAAAGAAGCTAAGAGCTTTAATTTGATCTCATCCGATTCCTTTTCAGGAATACCCAATACTGCACGTTAGCTGCCCAGCACATCTACCTCTGTACATTAACTGCCCTGGGGAGCCTTAGTTCAGGGCGGACTGAAGTGCCCGGAAAGCGATACTGAAGTTGCTCCGGGGAGGGAGGGCGGAAGGGGAGGAATCACAGCCACCGGGCTCCTGGCCTCGCACCGGGCCGGCACGGCGTGTGCTCGGCTGCCAGTGCTCACGTACGCTCTGTGTCCCAGGCGTGCCCGCTAACAGATAGCTTCCAGGAAACCATGGAGCAGGCACCGACCAAAAGCGATCCTGGCCCCCACATCCTGCTTCAGGGCACGGAGAGAAGGGGATTGGCGGCATGCGCGGCTGCAAGCAGATGTGACACAGGCTGTCACACGCAGCTCTGCCAGCGTCCCCCTCCTGCCCTGTAACCCTCTCTATTACCGGAGACTCCCCACAATCTCTTACCAAGGTATCTCATTTTGGAGCAACGATGGCCTCCCTTCTGCGAGGATCCTGCCCTGCTGTCTCTGTGCACCCATCTCCCAACTCGCTACCAGGCTCCCGTTCCTAGCCCTGCCTGAGGCTGTCCGGCTGTCCAGGGATGCAAGGCATGAACCTCACCATCCACTTTTCCCTTTTGCACCAGACGAGATTTGAGCCTGAGCAGAGGTGGATGATCAGACTCATGTGTGAAGCCGGCGTACCCTGCTCTACTCTCCGCATACGTGCTTTGCACAAGGAGGCCTCCTCTGGGTCCAGGAAAGGAGCTGAAAGCACCTGCAGAGGCTGCGTCGTTCGTGCTCCCCCGCTCCTCGCTGAGCTGTGCCGGCTTCAAGTTGCTGGGTGGGTATTTATTGCTTGTCATTATTGCTCTGCCACGGTGACGCTTGGTGCTGCCCCGCTGACCTGAACACCCCTTCTCCCAAGCGCACACGGAAATTGCCCCATGGCGGGTTTGCCCAAGGAGCTACTGAGGAACCAGCTGCTTCTCTCTGGATTTGCAGCACCTGAGGGTTTTTCCCCCTGTCAGCGCTAGCTGCTGAGCCCACCCTTCCTCTCCCCTGGCCCTGGGCTGCACGGGCGAGTGGCAGGAGCAAGAGGGGGAAAAAAAAAGAGTACTTTCCAACTCACCTAGGAACATCCACCCCAAACCCTGCTCCAGAAAGCCAGCAAGTGCATCGCTCGGCAGACACCCGTGTGCCGGGCAGGGGTGAAAAGCGGCAGAGACCTTCCCCAGCCCTCCTGCTCTTTCCCTCTCTCCCAGTCCACCTCTCCAGAGCTCCTCACGGGGATGCCAGCTCGGGGTCGCTTCCCGCCACAGCACAAACCCCGTCGCCCTCGCTGCTTCGGTTTCCCCGGTGTCTGTCAGGCAGAGCCGCGACAAAGCCCCTCGGGGGCCAGCGGCGGGCCGGGGACCCGCGTTTGGGTGACCTGGCCGGAGATCCCGGCGGCGCTGACTCGGCGGCTGCTGCAGCCACGGGTGGACAAGACACCGGGACGGAGGGCATCTCTCTACAGCTGGAAAATTCCAGTCTGGCAGTGGGATGCTGCTCCTCTGGCAGGGGCTCGGCCCGGGCCGGGGGGGGTAGGGGTGTTGGTGCAAGGACAGGGTCTCCCGGTGAAGCTCGGAGGCGGTTCGGGCGCTGAGCACGGCTGAAGTTTGGGGACCCGGCGGCTGGTGGCGGGGTAGCCTACCCCTCCCAGCGCCAAGCCCTGGGCACCCGGGGGACCGCAAGGTCACCCCTGCATCCCCGGCGCGCCCCCCGCCCCCCAAAACCCCGGTGCCCGGGGGAAGGGAAGGGAAGGGAAGGGA
>VZSF01003928.1:334749-370453 GCA_013398295.1 Chionis minor | reverse complement strand
GCCCGGAGCGCCGCGCCCGGGAGCGCCGCGCCGCCCAACGCGGGGCCGGAGTCGGCGGCCGGGCAGGGGCCGGTGGCGGGGCCGTTTCCCTCCGGGGGGGAGGTTTCCCTTCCCGGGGCCCGCCCGGTGCTCTCCCCGCTGAAGGCGGGGGGTGGGGTGTTTGTTTTTTTTTTTAAATTATTAGTATTTTTTTAATCCGTCCCTGGGGGGGACTCGTTTTGCTGCTAACCGGGTGCCGGATTGATTTCCCGCTCCCTGCCGAGGCTCCAGCTGCTCCCAGCGGGAGCCACCCGCCACTGGTACCGACCGTGAGGGTGGACGAAGGATAAGGCGTGCTATGGGACACAGCCCGAAGCTGGGGACCACAAAGCTTCTGGGCCTTCGGTACCCCCGCGTCGCTGCTGGGTGCCTCAGTTTCCCTTCTAGCTCTGAGGAAGGCAAGGAGTGTCGCTGGAGCCACTTCCCTCCGCAGGGATTTCTTGTGTTGGCCCTATGAGCGGCCACAGCCAACACTTTGTCCACAGCCTTTGCCTAGGAGCAGGTTATGTGGGACCAGAAGACATGCCCGCTTCAGTTTTTCCCTGCCTGCCTCTATTATGAGCTGTGTCTCCCGGCCGTAAAGTCACCGTGCTTCACCGTGCTGCTTGCAGGGGTGTGTGCGGAGCAACTCTTGAAGGTCTCAACTGGGGCTGAATGCACAGAGGGCAGAAGGACCTGTCACACCTCAGCTCTGCCCTAGGAGGCTTCTTTCCAGCCGTCTCCTCCTTGCATAGGGCTGGGCAGCACGTGTCTGTCCCCTGCTTACTCTCCTGAGGGTTGTGAGTGCCACATCCCAGGAGGTTCTCCTGAAGAGGCTGGTTGCCACAGCTTTCAGCAAACCACCATGCAAGCACAGAAGGTAACACAGTCCTAGGCTCAGGTGGGGACTTGTTCATCAAGTTTGGCTTCAGGTAACAAAGCTGCTGCTGTGGGATGCACTAAGCAGGGCAAAGTGTTTTGAGATCCTTGGCTGGGAAGTGCTCTTGGAGAAGAAGAAGAGAAGTCTGTCTTCTCCAGTTAGCTGGCAGATCTCAGCCACGTTTCTGGAGCAGACATTGCTGAAAACACCTCAGAAAGAAAGATGTCACGTGACACTTTACAGCCCAAATGACATTTACAAAGTGCGACAGAGAGGCGAACCCAACATGGGCAAAGCAGCAGGCATGTGCGTGCAGTGCCTTTGTTCACCTGCTTCTCCCCTTGCCAGAGGGCTGCTCTGAGCCGGACATGTTTGGGACCTGCTGCCACGCTCACCGCTGCAGTGCCCACGGCTGTGCAGACCCACTGGCTGTGTCCTCACGCACCTCTCCCTTGGCCGGAGTGGGCCATGAATTGCCACTTTCCTTCACCAAGTGTATTGAGGAATTGGCAGCATCCTTCCCTGGCATCCCAGGCTGCCCTCAGTAGGAGGAAGCCGTCTATCCTACCATCTATCAAATCATCCAATCATCCATCCACCCACCCACCCAGCCATCCTCAGTGTTGGAGGCATAAAGTCCTCAGGTTCTACAGCTGGCCCAGAAGAGTCTTGTGTGCTCAGGGCTGCAAGCCAGCATGTGGGTGTCA
Organism: Chionis minor; assembly: GCA_013398295.1. Classification (NCBI taxonomy): domain Eukaryota; kingdom Metazoa; phylum Chordata; class Aves; order Charadriiformes; family Chionidae; genus Chionis; species Chionis minor. Next base: position 368,848 of record VZSF01003928.1, on the reverse strand, counting down.
GGAAATGGCGAGACGCTTCCCCGCAGATGGCTCAGCAGAAGCCTGAATTAAACCTGCGTTACTGGCAGAGGCATTACCCTGCTCCAAGAATTAGCGAGCTGGGGTGCTCCGGCTTGGCAGTACCTTGATTTTAGGCAAACCTGCACAAAGAAGTTGATTGCCTCCCCCTGCAAGGCACTGAGTCTCTCGGCATGCCCACGGGACAGGGCAGAGCCATTATCCTCCTTCTGTGGCTGGGCAAGGGACACGGGAAGTTCCATCTGAACATAAGGAAAAACTACTTTGAGGGTGACAGAGCACTGGAATAGGCTGCCCAGAGAGGTTGTGGAGATGTTCAAAACCCATCTAGATGCATTCCTGTCCAACCTGCTCTAGGTGAACGTGCTTTGGCAGGAGGGTTGGGCTAGATCATCTCTGAAGGTCCCTTCCAGCCCTTGCCATTCTGGGATTCTGTGTGGAGGAGATAACTGACTGATTATTAGCCACCGACATCGTGTGTGGTCAGTGAGTTGGACTCGAGTCCTGGGTGAACACCCTAACCCCAGGATCGCTCTAGGAGAAGTTGGTTCAGAAGGACTTTGGCTCCTGGGGGTCTCTCCCGAGTGCAAAGGCAAGAGGAAGAGATCAGATTCAAGACTGCTGGCAATTCTGGAATCTCAAACCACTCAGGCTTTGCTTACTCATGCTCCAGGCTGTCCCTTTTTATGTTCACAGCCTTTGACATGACTGTTTCACTGCTACGCGCAGAGTCACAGTTTAGGCAGCGCATCCCATGGTTGGACTGGAGGGGCTGAGAGTCAGCACTGCAGGAATATGCTCCTCCCAGCTGGTCAGAGCTGGCTTCTGGCACAGGCAGCACACTTCTGAACTGAGACTCAGGCCTGGGGAAGAGGGGTCTGTGCAGAGCCATATCTCTCGGCTAGAGCAGCCAGAGTAGATTTATTGGAGGGGACACTGGGGTATCCAGTGTGCCATAACCTTCCTTATCCCTGCTGAAAGCACTGCTTGGGGCAGTCTCTGTTCCCAGCCACGTGGCAGTGGAGTTGCTGCACTGGTAAAACCTTCCTCCTTCCACCTCCTTACAGCTGCGTCCAGCCCAGACAAATGCAGCAATCCAGTGCTCTGGGTGGCAGCTCTCCCCAGGACGCTGTGCCTTCCTAGGCCAGCTGCCCACACTTCCTCCACTGGAAGTACAACATGATGTGAAAAGCTCTGGGAAATCTCCGTCCTGAAGTCATCACAAAGCTAAGCTCCTTCCCAAGCAGCAAGTGCTTCAAGATCCTGGAAGAGATGCTGCTGGAGAGGGTAGCTTACAGTTGCGATCCGTGCGCAATTTACTCCTGCAGTTTGCTTTTCTTGCTTTTTCACTGCTGTGCCCTAAGGGGCCCGATGCTGTGTCAGCCTTGAGGCAGACCCACAGACCACATCCCCGAGTCTTGCAGCAGTAAGTCAGAGGCAAGGAAATGCTGTGGAAAATGTTCACTGACTCATGCTGCAAAGGAGCGAACTGTGCCTCAGCGCTGCGAGTCTCCCGAGGTCTTACTCCATCTGGGCTGAGTGGCTGCAGCTGCTCCTTGCTCTCCTGGCTTGCCGCTGCTGCTGATGGCTCCTACGAGTGATGCATGCCACCATGGGTGTCTGAAGCACCTTACAGCACTTGGGGGAGCGAGTTGTTCACGCCTCCCACCCTCCCTTTTGCCAAGAGATTTGGCTACAGGGCAGCAGGGACCTTGACAGCGTCCTCTGCCTTGGGCAGGTGTGCGATGCTGTGCTGTGGGTACCTGTCTGCTAGCAGCTATGCTGAGAACTTGCCTCATCGCACTCAAAGCAGGCGAGAAGCACGCAGAGCCACTGCTGGTTCCCGGCTGGCGTGGTGTATTTCACAAACAAAAGATGAGGAAGAAGAGTCGACAGTTGCCTTGGAGGAAGGGCAGAGAGAAGTTGTAGGGGCGGGAGGGAAACCTGCTGAAAAGGTCAGTCAAGAGTCATGCCCGCAGCTGGGACAGCCCCTAAAGCATTGCTAGGGAGTGACATCCTGCTGCCTCTGTAAATACCAATCTCAAAACAACATACACTAAAATGAGTGAAACCTTCCCCGTGAGCTGAGGAGGTGGCACCCCCTTTCTGCTGAGATTGGGGGTGAGTCCTGGAGAAGACAAGCGGTTCCCTCAAAGTCACCCCTGAAATCCATGTCTGAGGGAGGAAATGAGTCCCTGGTGGTCTTGCCTGCCAAGCCCCTGGTCAGGCAACAGCCTGATCATATTTTCAGAGAGTCTGTTGAGCTATCTTCTGCCTAGCCACCCTTCTGTCCCTAGGACAGTTGTCCCCGCCGCCTCCTCCAAACTCCTTTTCTTCCCAGCCTTCTGGATGTGGTGAAGGAGTGACGCCAAACGGGTGGGGACGGGGGTCAGGGGCGTCTCTCCCAAGGTCCAAAGCTGTGGCAACGCCTCTCTCCTCATTGTAAATCTGCCTCAGAAGATGTGTGACAGAACGAGCAGTCCTTGATCTGAAACCTGCCATCCTTTGAAGAGCCCTGCTTCAGCGAAGCAGCCGGCAATTGCTGCCTGAAGAAAGCTGAAAAGCCGCTCTGCAAGCTCTGCAGTTTCATTTCTCTCCCCCTTGAAGCACCAGAACTGTACACTAATCAAGCTATTTCTGCTACAAGCTGGGGAGGAAAGAAAGAGAGATTGTTAGTGTTATTGCTATTTTTAAATACTTTGCAGGCTCTTGAATAGGATGATGATGGGGGCCGCGTAAGGACCCAGACAGAGACAGATTGATGTGTGGTAAACGCATCTGTTATTCTTCAATTGGGAGGCAGCTCTTTCGGCAACACAACTCCAAAGGTGCGGCAAAGAGCCGCTGCGAGGGCTCGGCTCTCAGCGTCTGACAAGGCTGTGGCTCGGTGCTCCCAGAGCTCTCTGCCTTGTCCTTAGCCATCCGTGAAGCACGGTTACTGCAGAGGGGCTCCGAGCTTGCAAAAAAACCCTGGGAACTGGTTTACAGTTATGCAGCGTGGTTAAGGGTTGCTGCATGCATGCCAGAGCCTTCCTGCTCCTTCTGTGTGGGTTAAGCATTTGCCTGCTTCTGTGTTTACCTTGCACCTGAGGGATGGGGTCTATCCCTGAAAAGCTAGAGAGAGCCTGAGTGACAGCCTTTTCCAGATCCTACAAAACTAAATCAGTTCTGCCCACCAGCCAAAGAAGGGCAGCACAAACGAAAAGTCTCAAGTTGGGTCTCACCCCCTCAAGCAGGCAATATTCCCGCATGATGTGGGGAAAACAGGATAGAAGGAGGGAGGTGAGAAGGAGCATTGTACTGATGGAGAAGTTTAAAGAAACCTGAGCTCAGGTGACAAATTTGTATTGAATTTTCCCTAGCCCGAGTAGCAGGTGAGAAACGTGAAGGTACACAGCTGTCACCTGAAGGCAGCCAGTCTTTCTGGTCTCCCTATTGAGCTGTTCGGGCAAGGGCTCCATATGCACCTGGGTGCTGGCACTTCAGCATCCCACCCCTCTGGAAAAGTTTTGCAGACAGAAACTATATATTTGCCTTTCAATCGATTTATGAGCCACCCTTTAGTGTTGAGCAGAGAGTTATATCCTGGCAGTTGATATCTATAGGATGGCTTTAAAAGAAAAAGTCAGTCTTTTAAAACGTCAGCTTTAAGAATAATTTCTATGCCATTCTGTCAGTCTCATCTCTGTTAAATTCAATAAGGCTTTTCCATAAAGGTAAGTAACTGCTTTTATAAGAAACTACTTCTTAAGTGAGCTATCTGTTGAAAAGCATGGTCCAGATCCTCTGTGCCATTACATCAAATTGATGGAGGCATAGCTTTTGAAAGCGCTATCGCACAGACCCCGATTTCGCCGAGGAGTTGCTGCCACTCGACACACACCGACCACAGCAGATCTCTCTGCACCACCATTCCTAGCAGCCAATATTAATCTCGCGTCCAGAAGGATGCGAAGGGCCCTGCTTTCCACAACCACTGTACTGACAGCAATGTCAAGCCCTCCTTTTTCCGAAGGCAGATCATGACATGTCCTTTGTCTGTTCCCTTTGGGAGGCGGAGGGAGGCTGGGAGTGGAGAACAGAGGGCAGTTGTCACCCAGCTCCTCGGCTATATGAGAAAGTGGCTTCTGTTTCCGAGCTTCTCTCCGCTCCACGTCTTTCATCGACATCGAATTAAACAAAGACTTTTTTTTGTACGAGGGGAATGAATGGTCCACGTAAGGGTCAAATAGCACTGCCCGCACAGGCTGGAACCTGCCTCACACAGTATGGGCTTGTCCTGGAGACACACAATCACGGTCAGTTGTGTGTGCCCCCAGGGCTGGCTCCCCTCCTGGCACTGGACACATGGGGGCAGAGTCCATACATCCAGGCGGGGAAGGAGGCAAATGCCAGGGCAGTGCTGCCCTCTGCAACATGCAGTGCCGCATCTGTGCAGCAACTAGGGGCTGGGCAGGGCTTTTCTGTGCTTGGTCCCCCCCGCCTCGCTGGGTTAGTGCTTGGATGTCAATCTGAGCATGCCGGCAGTTTGGTGGAGTTGCAGCTGTAAAGTCCTGTAGGAGAGACCTACGCTTAGAGGTCAGATGGGAAATTTCTCTTGATATGGAGGTGTTCTGATCTGGGTAACAGCTCTAGTTGTGATTTTTGGTCTTTAAGTGAGAGGCAGCCATGAATTCCTATGGATTCTTCAAGTCAGCCACATGCATCCTCCAACACAACCATGCACAGCCACATGCATCCTCCAACAAAACCATGCAAAGGCATCTCACAAACGTGACAGGAGCTTTTGATTACCCTCTGGTAGAACAGAATCTGCCTCCTGCTGTGGGTTATGGAGACACAGAAAAATGCGTGCTGGTCTTTGCTGGTACGCACTCAGATGTCTGTTCATCCAGTCTCGTTGTATATATGCATCCCTCTGACTATATGGCAACTACTGACATCAGCCTTGCAAGGCCAGGTAGCTGAGTATGGGCAGAGCCTTCCCTCATGGGAGGTCTGAATGTGTTGATGAGAGAGCAGAATTTGTCAAGGCAGAGAAGTACATGGTGTGCAGTTTGCTTTGCAAGATGGTTTCTCTAAGCCTGCAGGCTCTCTGGCAACAGGAACAGCCTTCACCACTCCAATGTAGTCCTGCTTAGGTTTCTGCTTGGGAGATAGGTTGGACATTGCTCATTCAGCACATTTAACATTCCTCACTTGCTTTCTGGAAATCTCCTGAGCCGTGTTCAGGCCAAGGTGATTACAGCTGTGCTGAGTGGCATGGCAAAACAAAAAGAGCCGGATGCCAAGACATGCTGTTTCCTTGTCAATCAGCAGCAAAGTAGTATGTACCCGTGGGCAAAACCAGGGATTGAACAGGACAACAGGCTGCAAGTGTAAGGGTCTGTAGAAGGACTCTTGGTGATTGCTATATTGTGCTACACTAGCAAATGGAAAGGCCACTGTGCTGGGCTTTTTGTTAAAGGTATCTCAACCTTTAAGCTGTCACTTTTGTGTGCTTGTAATGCATGGCCAGTTAAGTAATTTTTGAAACTCTCTTTCCAGCCTGAAACGGAGCATCACAAAGTGGTACTGGAATAATGTGATGTGACAATGCCATAAGAGGGCTCAGAAAGCCTTCAGACCCCTGGACAACCCTCTGAATGGGTTATATTCATGCTCATGGGCTGTCTTTAAGAAGAAGAGGCAGTCTCACCCAACCTGAAACAGGTGGAAATACTCTCTGTGCAAAGAAATGGGATGAGCTCATGAGCACCGATATGGAATTCCCTTCCTCTCCATCCTCCTCCATCTGTTGACCTCATCTCAGTGCTGAAGAGGCCACTCTGCGTGGGCGACTCAAATGGCAATTCAGACTTTGGGCTCGTTTGGCTCTCAGCACCTCGCCCACACAAATCCTGCCAATAGTCATTATTATGATGCCTTCAGAGCTACTTCCAGTGAGAAATATTGGGAGAAAAATGATGGGTGGATGTAACATAATGTGCTGACACCACATGCACCTCATATCCCCTCCTTATTTCAGTCTCATCTGTGACGAAAGGCCGCCTTGTTATTTCTGCACTTCGCATCTCAGAGTCAGCCAAGAGTCAGGCCAGGGACATGGAATAAGCATGAATGTACACAGGCTCCATGTGTGTGCTGCCAATACTGCTGCTCAACCAGGAAAGTTGATGTTAACTCTTCAAACAAGCCATGGTTCATCCTTCACCTGTCTTTGCAGGTCTAATTTTGTCAGGCAGGACTAATCTTGTCAACGGGGCATCTATATGCAACATTGATCTATGGAGAACTAGTACTCTCCATAAGAAAAAGAGTACACATTTACTTTTGTATCCTTTAAGACTTGAATACACTGGGAAGTTGAGTAGTGTGGCAATAGAATAACAGTTATTGCTCTAGCTATGTTATTTTAACTCCCTCATGTACATAATCTATTCTGGAATAAGAGTAATTACTCCAAAGTAAGAGAATGCTTTTATTCTAGAGCAGCATTTCCCTGAGGGTGAGTTATACTAAGAGCAGCAAATGAACTAGTTTTTCCTGCCTTACCAAACTTCAGGATGCAAAAAATTGTTTTCTGATCTGCACCAGAATGAAAATCAGATGCTTTTGAGATTTTTCAGGGAAAATAAATCAGAGAGGTCAGGAAGAGCTCTTTAGCAGCCTGCTGATCAGAGTGTCTGCTATGGGTGGAGGATCCACAATTTGAAGTCCCCTGACTATCTGATTCATGGATGGGCATTTACCTGCAAATCTCGCTTGGAGAGAAATGTCCTGAAAACACTTCACTGTAATAAATGCATGTTCTGACTCTTATTGTCTCTCCCCTCCCCCCCCTTTTTTTTAGTTGAAATGTGCTTGTCCTTGAGAAAAGTTTCATCTTTGTTAAAATCAGCTGGTATTTTCCAATGAAACACTGTTTTCTTAAAAAATTCATGACCAGCCTTAGTAGTATTAGCATAGATTTAATGGTATAATTATCTAACTATAGTTATGCTGGTCAGTTCCCTGAGGTACCAAAGCTCTAAGCTCATTTTGTGTGTGTGTGTGTGTGTGTGTGTGTGTGTCTGTGTCTGTGTCTGTGTGTCTGTGTGTCTGTGTGTCTGTGTGTCTGTGTGTGTCTGTGTGTCTGTGTGTGTCTGTGTCTGTGTGTGTGTCTGTGTGTGCTCAAATGATAATGCAAGTCAAGTAATCCTCTCCCCTGAACATCAGCATCTCATCTCTTCCCTGAAACCACCCTTGCTAGGGGTGCTCAGCAGCACCTATGCGACCCTGCCTGTGTCCCCCTCCTGCCCTGCAGCCCCCTGCCCTGCCCTCCCCTCCCCGGGCTCCCCACATATGCTGTCATCTGGTGTAACTGCGGCATCCTCCTGAGGTTTCAGCAGCACCTTGCCTTTCTAATATACAAAATCCCCATCCCTTGCAGGACTTTATCCGCCCCCCCCTGCCGCTGGCTCTCTGTTTGCAGCATTGCCAGCACCCAGGGCTGCTCTCCGGCTGGTGACCTTGAAGCAGCCCGCTCCGTTATCTCAGCACCAGCCTGCCTGCCCGTCAGCTTGCCTTCGCCTTCCCACTGCATCCTCCCCCTCCGCAGGCACGCTTTGAGCTTGCTGTAGCATCTGCTGCCCTCTCATTTGGAGTCTCACAGTGAATGCTGCTGCCCTCAGCTAACTGTCAGTATTTATCATGACATCCCATTAGCACGATCCAACTAATGACTGTGAAAGATGCATCCATTTCCATTTTCTAAAGGGCTTCCGCTGGCTGAAATCCAGCCGCAGGGTGAGGTTGGGGAGGGTAGCAGGGGGACAATCTTTGTGTTGACAGAGCAGAGCACACACATCATTACCAAGTGCTCTTCTCTCTAACGGCTCGGCAGCTGTCAGGGGTGAGTGAGGGATCCCTCTCTTGGCAGCTCGGCACTCAGTCAGGGCACCGCAAGGTGCGAGCCGACTGGGGGAGATGGGGGGATCGCCTGCCTTTTGCCATCTGCACGGACAGGGCAGCTTTCCAGTTGACCAGACTGCAATTACCCAAAGCTGACACTTCTCTTTGAAGCGTGTGTTAAAAGAGTTAAACCTGCAGTCGCAGGCCCAGCGTGGAAGAGCCAGGAGCCAGGATGCAAAAAGTTGGTAGGCAGCCCCTCGGGAAGGCAGTGTGTGTGGTGGGGAGAGGGAGCAGGATTGGGGAACCACAATGCAGGCTCTGCCTACCCTACGTAGCACTCAGTCCACCCCAGATGTGCCGTCCCTGCTTCTAGGGTCTGTGCCTCTGTGGCCCCACTTTGATTTTTCCTCCCTAAATGACCTCAGTAAGGGAGGATTCACTTCTTCCACGCACCCAGCATCCTTTCCCCACTCCTTTCCAACACCTTCTTAATCCAAATCCTGTTCGTGTCCCTTTTCCCTGACTGCGACTTTACTGCCAAGGAGCTGAGCGGCTTGACTAACACTCTTGCCTGGAGAGAGGAAGTAAGTCCATGGGAAATGCTTGTAGCTCCCGCTGTGCTGTGTTTTTCTAGGTAGAGATAAGTCAGTTATGTTACAATGAGACCGAAAAATAAGTGTTACAAGAAATCAGGTTTGCATTCTGAGCCAAACCTTGATCTCTTGCAGACAATCCCTGGTGGATGTTTTGGCTCAGGTGAAGGTAGAAGAGCGTATGGCAGGTAGAAACCTAGCACAATCAATGTGGTGGCACTGTTCCCTTTTTGGGACCTGACACTATTTTCTCCTTGCCCCTCTCACATCCTAGCTCCAAAAACTCCCACCCACTGCTGACACAGATCACACTCGCTTTCCCAGCACAGAAGCCACCATATAAGTGAAAGGAAGTAGAGAGAACTTCCATCTTTGCCCACAGGAAACTCTTCCATGACCCAATGCAACTTTGGCCACATAACTTCCCTGACACCAAGTTGGAAATACCCTCTTTTGCTCCTACTTATGCCAGCTTGTCTCCCCACCTCCTTAGCAGTCTTGCCCTTTAGCTATCGATGAATAGCTCTGTTCCCTTTTGGTCATCTATTATCCCACAGATAGAGATTTAACTTCTGTAATACTTGCTGTAAATTTGACCTTCTAGCCCTCTGACTGGTCTCATCGTTTTTCTCTGATCTCCAGTTCCAGAAACTGCCAGAAGTGCTACAAGTAAACAGCTGATGTAAACTCTTGCCAGAGTTAGATTGTTCCTCGTCTTTCTTAGGTGCCCAAAGCAACATTTTCAGCACGTTTTTATATTAAAACCTTCTGTTTAGTTGGTGCTTCCTCTCCCTAGGACGTATGCTGTTACCAGAAACATTTCACATAACTTCTATTTGCTGAGTATGTGCTAGCAATATTTTAGCCTTGACTTTTTAAAATGAATCCCATCTGGACATTTCTTGCTGAGGTTTCCAATCTCTCTCGCTCTGTTCCTTGTTTGCTTTGGTCTTCATTATTTCATCCCCAAGGATCCAAGAAATGGTTCTATACTCCTCCTTTGATGTCTATCCTTGTCTCCGCTGCCTGTATCTCTCCTTTTGCATTTTAATTCATTGAAAAGTTCCTTGCTTATCCAAATGGGCCTTATGCTGAAATACTCAGTCTTCCTGCAAAATAAGATTGTTTGTTCCTAAGCTCTCAACAATTTTGCTTTAAGAATTAGTAAGCCCTCCTGGGTATTGTAACCCCTCATGGCAGCTTCTCAAGTGATTCTGCCTTGAAAGTCTCTAAAAAATTGCAAAGTTTGCTCTATGAAAGTCCAGAGTATTAACTGCTGTTTACCTTCCCAGCCATCCTCTAGATCTTAAACTCAATTATTATATGGTCACTGCAGTCCAAACTACTCTCCGTGGCCATATCAACCTCCATTTTTCCTTGTCTGAGAGCAGAAAGAAGAGCATTGCTTTGTCCCTGTAGTATTTTCACTTTCCTAGGAAATTCCTGGGTTTCCTGTTGTCCTCCCTCCTCAGTCAGGATGATTGACATCCCCTGTGAGGATCAGGACCTGCAGTAAGAAGACTTCTGTTACCAGTTTTTAGAAAGCCCCTTTCACTTCCTCCTCTTGGTCAGGTGGTTTGTGATGGAACCCCAATGCAACATTCCCATGTTTCTTTCTCTGCTGACCTTGAATCAGACACAGGGCATTTCATTGCAGTTCTGTGCAGTCAAGGATCTCCTTTAGATAGGACTGAACTCCCTCTCCTCTTCTCCCCTGCCTGTCCTACCTAAACGACCTCTAACTCATCCATGACTCACAACTCCAGTTGTGAGTGACACCCCACCACGACTCTGTGATCCCACATGATCCTTCCTTGCTCACTGCAGCCTGAAAGATGAAGAGGAGGCTGGATGCAGGTTCGCCCTACTCCTCCATCTGACTTCCCTTTGGGCAAAGAATCTCTTGCATTCTTGTGTTGGTTCCTGGCCATATTTCCTTACCTTGTGATCATCTGTACTGTGGCACACTGGTTCCTCCCCTGCTGCAGTCTGAAAAACTCTATTGTTTGGTGTCACTGAGCAGAAGGAAGAGTTTTCTGAGGCATGACAGTGATAAAACCCTAAAACAAACATAGAAACATAGATATTCAGATGTTCAGATTCAGCATAAGGATAAAAAGAATAAATAGGCCTTAGCAAGAAAACATTTTACAGCTATAACCTGATTTTCACTATTGCCCTGTAAGATGGGTACTATACATTATATGCTGTAACAGGGTGGTCTTGCTAAAAGCAAAATGATGTGTGATGTGAGTGAGAGATTCATGGCACATTGGAGACTGTCTTGTCTTGCTTGTCTGGCTGAGCTTTGTGTGAAACTGATAGGCTCTGATTATCTGTGATAATATGACCTGATGGCCAGAGGGAGCTCCGTTACGCAGCACTACAGCGGAAAGAGCTCTGCAAGACTTGGTTAAACATTTCTGAGTAGGCTGAAAAGCTGTGATGGAGTAGAGGACTACTTCCAGGCTTTCCTTCCCCGAGAAAAAAACACTTGAATGTCTTTTGCTCATCACTGGATGGATGAATTAGCAGAGAGGATAAATCAGGCACTAAGAAGAAACATAAGCAGGTGAATGGAGCTCAGGTGATTTTTGTTCTGCATTTTGTTTGTCCAGTAGGAGGTTGTGCAGGATTCAGCGGGACCTTCTCCATTTGATGTGTTGAATGGCTGACAGCCTAAAGCCTCCTGGACCTCAGGCCAAAGCTAAACCCCAAACATTTCCACCACAGCTTACAGATAAGAGAGGGAAGCTTGTAGGGAAAAACCTCAGACAAAAGCAGCAGGGCAGGCTGGCTGATAAAACTAATCAGACTGGCAGTGAGGAAGAGCTTTGTTGTTACTACCTGCAACTGAAGATAAACCATTGGCAAAATGGCAAGAGCTGTTTGGGCTGAGTGGGGAAGGAGGATGTGAAGATTATGGGATGGAGCAGTTTGAGGAGAATCTTTGAAGCTGATTTACTATGACTCTGTCCTGAATGAAATCCCAGGAGGCTCTGAACTGTACTTCAGAAGTGGAAAAAAACTCCAGCCCCTCCCTTTTTTAATTTTTGTAGGTGGAAGCACACGGCATGGGGGAAAGGGGAGGTATGCAGCCAAAGGGACAGCTAGAGGGAAGAGCTCACAGCCTTAACAAGTTTGGCAACATGTTTGTACGTAGGCAAAGGCACACCAATGCAGGGCAATGCATGATATCAAAAAGACAAGCTTCTCCCCACAAACAGTCCTCCAAACCTTGGGTGAAGAAAGGAAGCAGCACAGGCGTTGGTGTTCGTAGCTAACAGAATGACTTCCCTTGCTGTCTGTTCATAGCACTCCGTGCTTCCCAAGAGCTAACTTCTGCTTTAAAGCACCAGCTGCCCTCTCCTTCACCTAGATGATCTGCTCGAGCTGCAAAGCAGAGCCAGATACATTTCCACACCAGACCTTGCCAGCGTGTACGGCTGATTGCCCTGGGGGAGGGACTCAAACGCAAACCTGCTTTGCCACCTCTAAAAGGCCACACTGCTCTCTGGACTCTGGGGGCCACAGGCAACCTTCCATCATCTCATGGATCTATTTCTGCAGCTCCAAGCAGAGGATATGGCAGCCTAGTTAGGGGATACGATCCCTTACAGAACTGATTGCAGCAATGTTCAACCTCAGTGAAAGTAGTTCAAAAGCTAAATAGTCAAGGTGGGTATCAGCCACCTTCTTCTTTACCTTCCCTGCTAAACATACGTTGGCTGGTTCAAAGAGCCAATACCTAAAGTATCTGATGGGCATTGCAAAAATCAAAACCGAGTAGTTTCTAAAGTTGGAGTTGTAGGGGAAGTGCTGAATTCCTAGCTCTGAAAAGCAAGACAATTTTAGGGATAGAAGTTTATTATCAGAGTTCTATTTTTGAATTTTTGCTTATTACCATGTCCCTCTGACCAGTTTGCTGAAAAAAAGCCAAAAAAAAAAAAAAAAAAAAGGAGAAGTAAATTAGATGGAAGAACGTCAGTGCACCTTTGATGCAATAAAAGAAGCCCTGAGCCCAGAGCCAATGTTGATAAGCTCTGATTTTAGGAGACCATTAATAGCACAAATGTATATGACCAAAATAGGACTGGGAGCAATAGCCAAGAGAAGGACGTGAAGAACAGTGTATTTTATATCAGGAAGAAAATGTGCCCTTGGGAGCCACGGTACAGTACTGTAGCGAGGCTGTCTGGCAGTAATGCAGTTCTGCAGAGCCTTCAGGTCTGTGCTTGTAGTGAGAGGCCAGCATCTTCCGGCTTGCTTAAATACACAGAGAGACAAAGATGCACATATAACAAGGTGCCACTCAGTTGTGCAGCCATGAGGTGAAAAAAAACCAAACAACAAGCCATGGAAAAAATGGTTAAACATGGGGAGGGTGTAATCAATACATATGGGGAGGAGTCCTGCCTGTGCACTGCATGGACCGAAGGAGGCAGGGCTGCCTGTCCATGGCGGCAATCGTTTTTTGCTTCCCCAAAACTGTAATGGTTCTGTTGGGGAACTGGTAGGTTAGCTGTGCTGGCAGGCAGCCTGACAAAAGAAAGCTAATTGCCCACCAGCTCCTGCTTAGCCAGCAGTGAATGAGAGAGGGAAGAAAGTGCTAGCTCTGAGGTGGGAAAATATTTGGGTTGCTTCCATGAGGAAATTAGAACTGGAAAGTTATTCCGGGTTATTCTTGAGATAAAGCTGATCACTATTCCTCAGGAAAAAAAATAATCAACTGATTGTATGAAGCCAGATCTAGCACCGGACTCTGCCAAACACTACACACAAACACATGCCTAATTGCTCAACATCAATAATGATTCTTTGTCGTAAGTTTAGACACCCCCCCCTACCCCCCCATCTTTCACCTCGCTATGTCTACCACCAGCCCTAACTCACACACAGGAAAACATGCCCAGCAAAGGGAGGTGGTTTGCCTGAAAGGATCACACACTCAGTCAGCCTCAGAGTTCAACAAGAGACCGTGTGACTTTCCAAATGCACACTCAGTCCTCTGGCTACACCTGGTCCCCAAACCTGCCCCCAGGCCCTGGGGAGATTCCTCTGCTCAGCGGGCAGAGAGGGGCCACAGACAGTCGTTTTACTGAGAGAACACTGCTTCACCTGAAGGACGCCAGAATTTCCCCTTCCCTGCACTGATCTTCTCCTAAACAACTTGGGAAAGAAACAGCCGTGGAGGAAATGTTGACCACCAGGCTGGCAGCCTTGATGCAAATGTCCAAAGCAGCCAGGTCTGGATGACATTAATCCTTTCAATGAAAGATTGCGGCAATAGATCTGCGTAAGGGCGGTGAGGTCTGATGTATGAAGACAGTTTAAAACAACTAAATATGTGTACTGTAGCTTGCCTGAACAATTCACACCTGCCAAATGATACCCACACATTTCATTGTGCCTGTCAGTCTGCCCAAGACCAGAAGGAAAAAAAAGCACGTTTTTTCCCTTGCTACTGCTGTAGCTACTGCCCTTCTGGGTGCCTGCAGGGCAGGTGACTTCCCTTCTCCCACTACCCCATTTGCTGAGGCACTGCATCCTCAAGAAAGGAGCCTTGTCAGGTGTTGGTTTTGGGAAGTGCCTAGGTGAAGGGTAGTAGACATGCAGCGAGGAGACATCGTGCCAGGGCTTTTCAGGGGTACCGTAGATGAGAATGTTAGCTTCAAGAAGCAGTACATAAAGATCATAGCTTCTTATAGCTCTGACCTCTTGAGACTAAAACTCCAGGTCAGAGAAATCATTTTCCTCCAAGCCTCGTGATTCTTGTCTGACTACAAGTCCTGCAGCATTGATGCCTGTCTGAACACAAGCCATGCCAGCAGCATGAAGGGCTGATCTTTCCCAATCTTGCCTGCCTCCTGGATCAGAAAATGCAATGAGGGCTCCAGCGACAAGCAGGGTCTGCCTTTGACCCCTGTTCCTTACTCCACCCTGCCCTTCCACCCCATCATCTTCTCTCAGGAAAGAAGACGGTGTTTTTCAAAGTAGGAGTAGAAGAGAGACAAATAGAGAATGCATCTACCTTCCTTCCCACCGCCCACCACTTCAAATACAGAAAAATGCAATGAGAACAAAACATGCCCAGTGCTACCCCCCCTTTTAGGCTCAGGCAGGGAAAGAGGCTATTGCTACTGCCACCTCGAGATGCAGGGTTTCAGAAAGGGGAGAGTAGGGCTCAGCCAAGAGCTGCAGGAGCAGATCTGGAAGAATGAGATTGCTCTGGAGCTGAGGGTCTCCAAATCATCTGCAGGAAAGACAAGGAGTGCACATGCAGGTTTTGGGGGTAATGTGAGGGATGGTACAAGTGTTAATTGGATGAAGCTTTGAGGGGAAAGCTGGGAACATTTAATCTTCAACAGCAGCCAAGTCACTTTGGCTTTATGAATTTTGAGAGAGGGAGTGACGGGTTTTCTTTAATCCACCCTGCCACATACACGTGGATGCAGAGAGGGGGTGAAGTTCCTCTGCATATGTGTGTGTGTCGGAGAGAGAGAGTAAAAAAGCACAATCGTCTTTGCTTGATCTAAGGTACGTTGGAAGGGATCTGACTCAGCATTGGGGGTTGGGCACTCCACCAGAGAAAGAAATAACTCAGGACAAAAGTTGGAAGATGGTGCGGTTGCAGGGAATTTTAACCTAAGCAATATAGGGGCTTCATAAATACTATTCCCCCGGTTCTCAGATTGACAGCAGGTTGTGCTCCATCTAAAACCAGGGCAGCTCAGAGAGGTCTGGCTGGAGGACAAGATGGGGTGGTCCAGCAGCCTGGCTTAGCACTGTATCATTTAAACAGAACTCTGCCTTAAATTCTTCCTGAGAGATTTCATGCATCTGATTTAGCATTCTAAATAAGATATCAAATATTAATACAAAATATTACCTCTACCTCAGGGACTCACAAGCCATTCTTGCCATATACTCAAGGCTTTCCTTAAATAGGCCAGGGCTGCAGCTGTATTATTCTTATAGCAACAGATCACTTTTTCTGTGTCAGGGCACTGCTGTTGTAGAGCTATAAGAGAGGGAATATGACAGAACACAGTATGGAGCAAAAGAGATGATGGAAGAGAAGGAGATACAGGGAACAGAAGCTGGAAAGTAGGGGCTAGCAAAAAAAAAATCAGAGAAAGGAATGAAGGTGTTTAACGATAGGGGAAAAGAGGCAAAAGAACAGAAAAAGATGTGGGAAAAGAGAGAGAAAGAGAAAAGCTTGTTCATAAGGCTAAGGCATAGTTCTGAGGAGACGAAGGAACTACTCTGGAAATGCTGGGAAACCAATATGATTACTAATTAGCTGCAAGATGGAGTTGAGCTTTTTTCCCTTTGGCTTTTTCCATTCTTTTCCCTTTGCTCAGACTGCAGGGAGAAGTTGTCCAGTTCGACCTGCAGGAGCCAGCCCCTGGCCTGGCAGGCAGAGAAACAGTACACACGTGCTCATACCTCAGATAGGTACAGTGTCCTCCGGCTAGTGGGCACTAGTTCATGGTCTGTCAGTGGTGGAGACCCCCCATAAATCTGGGCAGTTCTTACCCTCCTATGGTCTGCGCTATGCAGCCAGCCTGACTCGATGACTAAACCAGCTCCGAACTGTTTTGGAAGTATTATCTTGGACTGCAGCGCTGTTTTGTCCTGGGGATTAAAGATCTTCTGTGGCTCTGCGGCTGCCTTTAGCTGGTCCCACATTGTACAAATTCTTTCCCTGCTACACTATAGCACAACACAGTAATACTGAGTAATACCAAAGGGTTTTGGTTAAAGACAATCTTCCAGATGAGAAAAGGAGTTCAACTCTCTCCACAACGCTATGCCACAGATGATCTTGTTCTCATGTTTTGCTGATTTTTAGGGATTGCTATCCAAACCTCTAAAGACAACAAAAAGGAAGACAGATGAAGGAACAGTACAGTGTTATTTGTGAGTCTTCAAGCTCCCCATCTGCTTCCACGGCAGACGGTCAGTAGAGGGGAATAACACGTTCACAGTCGGCAGGAACAGACCGTCTCTCTATTTCTTGGAGATGAGATTTTTACAGCATGGCTCATTTGACCAGGTGAACGCAAACGTAATTCCTGGGTCCGCCGAGTTTCAAGCTAAAAGGAATCACAGTTTGATCAAGCAGTCTGACCTTTTGTGCACCACGGGTCTTTTGCATTCTTACTCTGTTGCCACTGTAATGACAGGAAGAACTTGTGTTTGATGAAAGCATCGTCTTTTCAGATGAGTATTTAGTCTTGATTTAAGGACAGCAGGGGCTGGAAGTTTGTTTCTTGTGCCAGTGGCTGTTTCCTGGTTAACCACCCTCCCTGTTGAAATTTATGCTACATCTCCAGCACAAATTTGTCCAGCTTCAGTTTCCAGTCAATGACTGCTACTCTGTTTTTTTCTGCTAGATTAGAGACCCCTTTAGTAGCTGGCGTTTTCTCCCCATGAAGCTACTTGTACAGTGCAATCAAGTCACTTCTCAGTCTTCTTTTGGTAAGCTAAACAAACTAAACACTGAGATTCCTGTTGAAAGGCACTTTCTCCAGCCCTCTAAACATTTTAGTGGCTATTTTCTTTTCCCTTTGATTTTTCAATGTCCTTTATGTGACAGGGACCAGAACTGAACATATTATTCTAGACTTACTAATACTGTTACACAAACATAGAATAACCTCTCTACACCACAGAAGTAAGAAACGTTTTTTTTCTTCTGCATTCAAGGCTCTTATTAGCCCCCTTTAACACCTGATGGTACAAGATGGCCATCACTTGTCTGCTGTAGCCTCTACATCCTATTCAGAGTTGATGTGTACAGAGGCACTTTTGGTAGGATTTGCATTGAACCATGTCAAAATGTTTTTTTGTCTGTAAACACCCACTTGCTATTGAATGAAATTCGGGGCCCATGACTGTCTTTTTTCTTATATTTACTACTCTGCCAAACTTCATGTCTTTATAAACTTTACTGGCTGTGATCTTTCATTTACTTCCAGATCATTAGGCATCAGGCCCAGTTCTGATTGTGGAGCTGTGTGAGACACCATCCCCATTTAAAGAGTTGTTCTTCCTGACAACTCTTTTTAGAGGTCTTACAGCTGTTTATTCTTAATCCATTTATTATGTTCTTTATGGATGTTGTAAAATCATCAGAGGTCTATTTTTTAATCAGAATATCATGTGCTACTAAGTGAACAGAAATCTGTGTGGTTCTCTTCATCAGCTAAACTTGGGAATCCAAGAAAATCACAACAGGTTTGACATGTTGTCTTTCAGCAAGAACATGCTGATTGGCATTAATTATATTTCTGCTCATTACTTTGTCAGCAGCTGACGTCTGGCTATCTGACCTACCATTACTTGGAACAAGCTGCTTGCATCTTTTGCTACATTAACACAGCATTAGTGTTCTCCCAGTCTTCTGAGATTTTCCCTCCATGCCAAGATTTGTTTACTCTAGATTACATCTGTAATCGATAGGTGACACAGCGAACTCTTCTGGACTCTTGGGTACAAGTCATTTAGATCTGGAAACATTAAAATATCTAACCTTAGCAGTTGATGTCTAATATCTTCAGACACTAATGGACTGGAAAGTACTTCTTCATCCTCTTACAGCTTTTTTTTTTCCTCCTTAATACATACCAGAAGTACTTAAGTCAGTCTCCCTTTTCCCAATATATAATAAAATATTTTCTCCATTAGTCATGAATCCATGCAATTGATAGAATTTATTTAGTTCCTAACACACTTAAACTTCTCCTTATTGCCTTTAGCTCTACCCGTCACTTGTTTTCAGCTTGTCTTTAGTTTCCTTTATCAATTTGCTGTATTTATGACTTCTAATTTATATTGACTGCTGTCTGTTTCTTGATACAGTATAACCCACTTTTCATACATTTCTTTCCAGTTTCTGATTGCTGCTTTGACTTTGCAGCTGAATAAGAATGATGAGCTCTCAGCCAAAGCATGCCTTTTGTTGATTGCAAAGCCGTACTTTTTTCTAACAAACTCTTCTGTAGGACCTGCCAATTTTCATTCATGTTTCATGCCTAATTTTTCCCCCATCAATTTAGCTTGTATTTTTCTTCCACTGTTGAAAAATTAGCTCTTTGCAACTGCCCTCTGTTTGCCCACATTTAATGTAATCATCGCACAGTCATCATCATCTGTAATTTTAGAAATCTTTAAACTGCATCAGCTACAGCATACATCCTTACAATCAAAGCTCCTTAAAACAGCGCTTTCATTTTGTCCTTCTGCAGTAGGTATGAAGAAGGTACAGGTGCTTAAAGAATAACTCACCTTTTTTTCTGGTTTGATTTAGCAGTCTGGAACATCTCCGTACCAGCATGCCTCACGTGTTTTATTAGGTAACACATTAATCCATATGCATTCAGCATCCTTTGGTTCTGGATTATCAATAACTCTAAATCAAGTAATGATGTCTTTAATGCAGACTGCCACCTCCACTTCTTTTATCTGCTCACTTATTCCTAAACTGATTAAACCCATGGATTTTAACATTCTAGGCATGCGAATTGTCCCACCAGGTTTCAGCAATGCCAATTATATCAATGAGAATTTCTAATTCCTTTTTCTTGTTACAGAGCCTCTTTGCACCGCACCATGAGCAGCTGAAACATTTCTTCCCATATATGCTGCCACATCAGTGCAGTTTATCTGTGATGAGCTGAGTTCAATGTCAGTTTTTTCACTCCTGCCCTCTGTGACTTGACTCTCAGGGTGTGGAGTATGTGAGCTGGTATCAGGATTGTATCAGCATCCTTGTTTTGTAACAGTGCTAGAGGCTAGCTTTGGAGTGGCTTTCTTTTGCCTAGAAGAGCTGTAAAAACTACTGCATTGGAACTTGGTACCTGTCAAATCTGTCTGTCTTCAGTAAGCTCATGATATGATATTTAATGCCAAGGCATACTAAATAAAAGAAGGCAAAAATGTCTTTGCTTCTCTTATTTGCAGCTGCAGGGAGTTTTGTGGGGAGTTAGTACCTCTTGTACTTTGGTCCAAAGATGATGTCATATATTCCAGGACACAGCTGAATCAGTGCAACTACTCTAGAGGGCAGGGAGTCCCTTAACTAGCAGCCATAAGGCAAGGTGGAATATTTCCCTCCATGCTTCAGATAAATGTCTGTCTTGCCAGAGTGGCTCCCCCTCCAGCTAAATATCACAGGGTTCATTGAAATCGGGCCAGCGGTGCTGGCTATGTCACATGATTAGTTGTTTAGCAGTAGACTGGGAATCAGTGACATCTCTCCATCTTCCCAAAGGTTTTCAGAGGATAGTGTTTTAAGTTGTGCAGGCGGGAGCTTCCAAGGCAGATGTCCATCACGACGGGATGTTTCCTCTGTAGCCTCCCTGGGGCTGGGTTACAAGGACTGTTTGCTGAGCAGCGGACAGACAGTTAGACGGGAGAAAAATCTTTGCAGCATAGGACATCAAATACCAAGTAATAAATCTGAGATGGGAGATCTTGCAATACTGATAGTCATACATGTATAGATAGAGTGATAATATACATTAAAATTTCGGTATAATCCCTTGAAAAACTTGGTTTTGTAAGGAGCCAGTCCCACAGATGTTGAGGTCTCGCTCATCAGTTTCAAATCCTTGGGAACACCAGGAAAGAGAAGTTGACTCAATTGACAAGGGTGTCCCAACCCATAGCAGGCTTGTTGGGTTTTCCTGGAGCAGGTGTGGGAAGAGAGCCAGCGTTGGCTCTTCCTGGAGCAAGACAGGCATCTGCCCAGCCACTGTCCTCACCTCCTCTGTAAGGGAAAGACTCATTGGTTACACTGCTTGATGTTCCTCCAGCAGGGGCTAATAGGGAACAAACCACAGCAAGAAAAAACAGATCTCCCTAGCACAACACATACCTTTATCAGAAACTTGCTCTTGGTCCATGCTTATCTTTAGTGCAGACTCTCAGCCATGACCTCTGATGCTTTTATCACTAAGTGCAACACCAGACAGAAATCTCATTTGCTTATGTGCCTCAGCTTGCTCTTGTACAGCATAAACAAACAAACAGTAAACACCCAAGAGGGCAATGAGCGGTTTATCTGGGAAATGCAGTGTGTAAAATGGCAATTAGTCTAAAATCTGATTCCAGTGTATGCTCACAACACAGTCTCTATGTAAAAACGTGTAGGATATTGTTGTCCAGCTTGCTGCAAGCCATAGTGTCCATTGCCATTGGACATGGGTCAGAATAGATACCTTATTCCTTTGCCCCACATTGCAACCACTTTCTCTGCCTGCCTATGATTAATCTCTTCCCTGTCGCATTCACCTGATGCATGGTGAGCATCAAGTCACCAAGTACCAGCACTTGTGTCACTCTGGGCTGAGGAAAAGCTCAGGTGCCTGCTCCAATGCAAATCATTCAGGACATGCTTGGTCATGTCCTCTCAGCTGAGTCAAGCATTTAAGACAGAATACATCAGAGGAAGGGGCACATCAGCTGTTTCCTCAGCCTTTCATACTGCTGCCTGCATGATAAAATGGAAGAGGAGCTCAGCTCCATCTGAACAGTATTAACCATGGCTGGATTGTCAGCAGTGCTACAGGCAAAAATGTTTAACAGTAGTGTGGCTGAAGAGAAACGTATTTGTCACAAAAGCTTAGGGCTACCCGATGGTGTCAGGGGGTTCTGGAGTGAAACCCTGGGTGGATGGGGATATGGCGTCAGGTGGCTGTTACCTTTCCTGTCCCTCAGAGTCGTGGAGTCCTGCTGTCCCAGTGATGACTACAGACAAAAAAATCATGACATTACATTGCAATATGCCTCAGTGGTGCTTAAAGGGCTATCTTGCACGGAGCCACTTCAGGACATGGGCACCACAGTTCATACTGCCTAAGCTCTGAGCAAAGCCTGATTTACACCCCAAGCCTCCCTGTGCAAATGTGCCCCATGCCTTCAGGACTGAAGTGTCAGGATTTATTCTACCAGACTCACAGAAAATATGACAAATTTGCATTTTCAACTAGGTCTTACAAATTCCACCACTTCACCCAGCATGTAGCTGTACTTTGCTCCATCACCAGTGGCTCTCTTTAATTCAGCAGGACAGCTGAGGGAATAAGATATAATTCATCGTGAATAAAATAAGTAGCAGATAACACTTCAGGAAACTAAAATGAGTAAACTGTCCTATGGGTCAGATGTTTAGCCTGCAGCAGAGAGAACCAGGAGTATGACCAGAAGTTTAGCTTGCAATCAGGCAAAATTCTGCAGGGTTTCATATCAGACACACTAATTAGACAGCTGGAAAATTCTGCAGCTAGTTGTGTAATTATTTAGGAACATACAGAATTCTCTAAGGCGACTGAATCTGGCCCTGGCTAACAAAAGCAACTGTACCACAATGCTTCTTATAAACTGATCAAGTCCAAAGTAGCTATGTGGTTTGACCCCTCCCTCCATTGGACCCCACATAATATAAGTCCAAAGACTACGAAAGACTTTGAAGCATCTAAACAAAGAGCGGTAAAAACTGCCATAGTGGCAGAGAAAGTTCAGCTGCTGAACACTGACACATTCAAAGGAATCATCTCAGCCCTAGATGTTACAGGACCTACATTAGCTGTCCTTAGTGGTTATTAAAAACTTGTGCTTCATTGCAGTGTTAGTCAAAAACAAACAGAAAGATGAAGGAAGAAGGATACAGCACTTCTATACATGTTGGTAGAAATACATATTGAAATTTATGTTTTTGATTGCACAGGTTTCATTCTGTGGTGGCTTGTGCTGACCAGGAGTGGTTACAACTGACCTGCAGGATGGTGAGCATGAATGCGGCCTGTGTGCCCCTTTTCTTTAAGTCTGCCTATAAAACTCATGATTTTAAATGATGCTGTATTAAGTGGTAGTTATTATTATAACCTATGATGAACCACTTGCAAAGATGATCCAGGCTGGGAATTTTCACTGTTTGTCTTAATGGAAAGAGTCCCAAGAAATGCTAACTCTACTTTTCCTGTTCCATTTGCTATTTCATATTCCCCTAACCTAACTACTATTATTTGTCTCTTCTTTAAATTAAAGGATCACATCCTTCTCAATCTTTCTTTAACAGCAGCCTTCTAAGCAGATAATCATTCATGTTGCTGGTCTCTGAACTTCTTCCATTTCTACTGCAGCTGCTTGATGGCTGGTGACTAGGACTGAACACAATATTCCGAGTGAAAGCACACTATTGATTTATTGAATGGCTTTATATTTTCAGTAATCTCTTTCACACATGCTTTCTTGCTACTGATGCTGGAAGAGTAAATGGATAAAAAATGTCTCTCAAATGCACTAAAATGGAAAATCTCAAGTACAATCTCTTCCTTCCCCCTGGAAAAGTAACATATCTGACACCCTCTGTGCTGCAGAAAGTGCACATCCATCTTGGCTTTTCAGAGAGGTGAACTTTTGACTTTCAGTGTGACTTTCAAGAAAGTTGGCATTTATTGTGTTACTGCACATTTTCAAAGTACCCGTCTCTTATTTATAGAGGTGGGATTCAGTTAGCTGAAAATGTGAATATCTTTTATTGGGCTGATACATGTTAAAGAAGGGGATGCTAAAGGACTTTTCTTTGCCAGTAACCATTTCTGCAGGTGGATTTTAGCATTAGGCATCTGTAACTGTTTTAACAAAGGATTCTTCTTTCATATAAAATATATGGGTCATCTGTAACATCATGTCTTATAAATGTGATGGCATAAAAATATATACCAAAACTGAATTCCTGAAATCAGGCCCAGGATAGGTACAGAGGCACTCAGATTAGGTATTAGAAACCTCCTTTTCTTTAGGGCCTCTGTTAGGAAATCTCTGTCTATGTAAAAATCAGCCTTATGAATATACCAGCCCTTGGAACAAACACATTAGCAGACATTAGCAGAGCATGTTATGCCCTAAAAAAATAATTTTAAGGGAGGGAGAACTGCCCACTCTGTATCCTGTGGGAAATAAAAATCCAGAACTTTTAGGAAGTCAAGAGTCATCGACTCCTTCTGGCCACCTCTTGGCATGCTCTGCTCCACCATCTCCTGGATCTCTAAAAGGTGCAGTTGGACTTTAAAAGTAGGGGGAGCAGGGTCCTTCTGTCCCTAAAGCAGCAGCGCAGACACCCTCACAGGCAGCTTTGGACTGAACGCTGGCAGCCTTCCTGCTGACTCTGAGAATTTTCTGCTCCTGTAAGGACTTAGGGATGAAGCTTCTAGACATACAGGCACTTAGACTCTATCTATCTTGGCATGTGCCAGTGTAGATAAAAGAGTATATGGCTATGTGATACAGCTCTCTGCTAGAGCCAATCGACAAGGAATAAATGAAAAATGTAACTTGTCATTATCATCGAGTGCCTTCTAGACAACAAGGATCACCCTCGCCGACCAGGAGCCCAGTCTCACAGAGTGCACCAGGAAACGGGCAGTAAGATGACTTCGCGTCCACCTTTCCATCTGTTGTTCTCTCCAATGTCCAATACTACCATTTTTCAGTGTACAGCCATACTGCATAGTCCACAAATTGATTCAGGAGTTAGTCCTAATAAAAATAGGCAGCTATGTGATTAATGACACACCCAATTTACTTTTTTTGGCTATTGAAAGCCATGTGAAGTTATCGCTATTGGTGGAGAACCAATCCAGTCCTGGAGAGTAACTCCATTATTGTCATGATTACAGAAATGAACATTAGGAATTTGCAGAACTTTACTGTTCACTTGTGATACCACATGCGTTAGACAGGTTTCCTGTACACAACGATCTTCCCTGGGTGCTTATAACAAGCACTGAGCTATTATAATGACTTGCAAGTATGAAATATGAATCTTTAACATTAAGCGCATGTTTGGGATTAAGAACAGTTGTGCCTCTGAATTTTACACAGCATGTATTTCATGCCAGCTTACCTATCAGCAAGCAGCACAGGTGATTAACAGACATGGATCTAAAAAAGTAATGTCTAAGGAGGTTAGGACTCCACGCAAATAGCTGTGGATTAAACAGCATCTTAGAGAGTCTGCTAGACATGATGCATTTTAAAGCGACATGGAGAGCTGCTCAGGCTGTTATTTGATCTTGCTCATGTTTATCACCAAAGAATCTGTGTATTTATCAGAGAATGCATGCAAATCCTGCAGTGAGACAGCAGGGAAATGGTGGTTGGTCAGCCAGGTAGTTATCTGGTAGTCGGATTTCCTATCTGAACAGCTCTTTTAGCGTCACATTCTCCTGCTATGACCAGATATATTGCTGTGGTGGGAAGATGAGTGGATAAACAGATGCATAAAATGGATGATATGGTTCAGGTCATTAACCATTAGTCTGATGGGTCAAGTGCAGTGTCCATCGTTGGGGGTTTTCAAGATCTGACTGGACAAAGCCCTGAGCAACTCAGTCTGATCTCATAGTCAAACATGCTTTGACCAGGGGTCTGGACCAGATGACCTCCTGAGGTCCCTTTCAACTGAATTGAATTACCCTATGATTTTTTTTTTTTTTTTTTTTGGAACGAGAGTAATCTATCTAAGAGCCTACAACTCAGTAAAAGCCATCTGACAGATCTTCTTGCCAGGGTCCCAAATCAGTGCTCTGATGCCAAAACATCTTCAAAGTCTGTCATGCTTCCTTAGCTGACAGCAATCTTGCTATTGGTTTCACTCCTTGCAATGTACACTTTGAAAGTATTCTGCATTCAATGAAGCCAAAGGTCTAGAAAAGGAATATCGGAGTCTGTGGCTGTGAAATGTACAGCCAGAGGTCAGACTAAAATTGATGAACAGTAACAATAAACTCCCATCACTTTACCCGAATACATTTACCTTTCATTAGGACTAGCAAAATATGGTGTCTGTTTTCCACACATGATGTCACCACAACAAATACACAGCTTTCATTTTTTTTCCAGTTTCCCCCACCTTCAACTTTGTTTCATTTAGGAATAAACACAAAATCATAATTTCTGTTTCATTTCATGTAGACCATCTTTTTTCAGTCATATCAAGCAATTTCATCCTATTTCAGTTCTAATAGAAAAATGTTTGTTTTAATACCCCTTCCTCAGCCTAAACAAACAAAAATTTGGAGAAGGATCAAATGCTTTTTTTATTCTGGAGAATTAAAATCTCAAAGGGAACAAACAATTCTTATGAGAATTCATTCCTTTGAAAACTCAGTTTTTGTCCAGAAAAAAAATAAAATAAAAGCAAGCCTTTGATAAACATATTAGCAGCTCACTGTAACCACAGTAATAAATGAAACCCTCTGGAAGCAAAAAAAAAAAAAAAAAAAAAAAAAAAAAAAAAAAGCCAAATAGCCTCTTAAAAAAAATAGCTATCTGGGATGGCTTTTTATGGGCTGATGAACTTAGCACAGCAAGCTCCCACACTGCTTCTACAAGACACTTACCTCCAGCTTAGGGCTACTGTGCAATAGAAATCCCTATACCATGGCAGGAATGTCTCTATGAATGGCTGCAATGCACATAGGGCCTATATATAGTCTGAAATCAGGTTAATTGTCTATAATAGCACCCTTCACTTTCTTTGTTGAGCTTATTGTTGCTGAAAGATGTCAGCCTGACAACTGCTGACACTGAAATCCTCCATTTTCCACAGGAGAGGTGACTCCATATGTAGGACAGGCTCCAGCAACTTCTCATTCCTTCTGATGAGACTGGGTGTAAGGGGGACAACTGTGGTAACAGTTTTGTGACCTGCACAGTTCCTCAGGAGCAGCAGGACAGGATCACCCACAAGAGACAGTCATTATTAGATGATAGCCACTAATGGTTACTTCCGAGTGGAAAAGATTTGAGGTAGTCATATTATTTGGAAGACGCTTCACACGTTTTGGTGTGTATGCAAGTTTCTGTACCTTTTCAGCTCTGTGAACTCCTGGTGCAACACTGAGAGTAAATGACAACCCCTGGAAGTATGCTGATCGCGGCCAGGAGGATAATACAAGGGAGGACAAGCGGGTCGCAGCACAGGTGGTACCCTCACCAACCAGGCACAGTCCCACAGCACCAAGCAGGGTGCTGACAGACACAGGGTCCACTGACAGCCTCAGGCATGGCAAGGTGATGGGTCAAGTCCAAGGTCCCTCCAGGGAACAAGAGAAGGCTTTCTACAAGGTGGATCCAGCACTTCTCCAGAAAAGCAAGCAATTAAACCAGGACCGGAGCTGCGCACAGGTACATGGGCAACATAGCCCAGGAGCTTTATTTAAGCTCATTCTGGGCTAATGGGCAGAAGGTTCATGGATGGAAGGCCCAAATAAACCAGCCAGGGCAATGACGCTCTGTTAGTGACTTCAAAGCGTGGCAGATAAAAGGTTGAAAATAAGGGGGAGCACCATTAAACAGAGAATGTGAACACAGAATCACAGGGAGCTGGCTCACAGCATCTTGTGAAAAATTGTCTTAGGACTAAGTGTGAACTGTTTATTCCAATGTTTTGTGTTTGGGGTTTGTTTTTGGTTTTGTTTTTGGTTGGTTTTTTTTTTTTGTAAGCAGCAGAAAGCATTTTCTTTTTTGCATTGGGCTACACGCAGTAATACACGGGCACAAAGGATGCACATCACTCGGCAGAACAGCCATGGATTCAGTACAGAACAGCAAGGTATTTTAGGGAGAAATCAAGGTCAGCGGATGACAAAGAGGTTAGCCCTTGCAAAAGAACAGAATTTGCAAGTCTACCTATTCGGTGAAAACAACCATGGCTGCCAATTGTCATGTGTCAAGGTTTAAGTGCATCACCGTCAGAAAGGCATTTCTTTCCAAAGTACACATGAAAACATGAAATGTGTCATCAGCTATTTTACTACATCTTAGAACACATCTGTCTGATCATTTTTCAGGAGAGGATACTATGATAGATGGTGAACAGAGCTGCTCTAGCATGAAAACTTCTGCTATTCCCCTGGCTCCTTTGGATATGCCAAGCTGCATTCTGCAGGGAGATGGGGCTGGTGGAACCCTATCCCTACAGAATGTTTTCCCTAAAACATAAGGTGTGAAGATGAGGCAGCAACGGGGATTATGATAATCAGAAGGATCTTTATTTCTGTCTGGAAACATTATTAGGACTTGTTAACTTCTGTGGGCCCGCCCCTAGAAAAATGTGGCATACCACTGTCTCCTAGCACTCCCTGCACAGACTTCATGTGTTATTTGCACATGAGAAGGAGACTTAGGCAGCAGATGCTGCAGAAAAGGGAATCAGTGAATACTTATTCAGATTCTGCACAGCTGCTCATCTCCACTCCTCCCCCACTCCCTTTTGTTTCTTATTCATGAGGACTGGTGTGAATGGGGTTCTGCCTGGCATGTAACGTTTGGGACACAGCTGTGGCAGGGGTATTTTCTGCATGAGGAATGAGAAATCTTGTAATTAAAAGCGTTCTGACATGCAGTTCAAGAGCAGTAAAGCACAGCACATCAGCAAGGGAGCCACTTACACGGCCTGAACAGGAGACGGGAGCAAGCTGCAGACACCTCCCATGGACTGAAGTTTATTTGCATGAACCATTCATGAAATAATTACCAAGAGCAACAAAAAGCAGAGTCTGTTTGCTAATGATTCATGAGCTGGATAAAGGGTTGAATTAGTTGGATAATTTATTTGTAAAAATAATCTAGCCAGCTGTAATTAGAAGGCTGGATAGAGTGATCTAGAAAGAGAAGGGAAACATTCCCAACAGCACGTGACCTTCCAGAGGGTATTGTTGTTTTTGAACAGATGTATTCCCAAGGTCCTGTGAATTTGCCTGGGTGCAGGGTGGATCTGGTGGAGGCCTAGGAACCTGGATGCTTTTCTTTTTTTTTAAGTGTAGGGATCCTTTCCTTCCTTGGCTTTGGCCTATTTGAGCAGTTGGTGCTATTCCCAGTGGATTTTGGGTGTAGATCAAAGCGTTGCTGAAATCACTTTCAAGTCAAGCAGAGAGCATTTGGAATTAGATCAGCAACTAGCTTGATTTTAAGAGAGTTAAAATTTTTCTGTTGGGAAAAAAAAGGGTTTTTTTGAAACATAGTAGGGCATTAACTTTCCTGGAAGCCATACAGTCCATACAGTTCAGGTCTTCTGCCCAACTCCAGCTCTTGAACTACAGAGGCTGAGACAGGGATGCCCCTCGTGTGAAGCACCGTCCTCTGGGAACAGTGCATCTAGCCCCTGATGAATATCCACAGGCCTGTGTGTGATCGATCCCAGCACCGCTCATTTAGCTTGCCAAAGCGTTGAGCTCAAATGATGCCTTGTCTGCCAGCTGGCCAGACCCTGACACCAGCAGTGGAGGCTGACAATTCTGCCTTGTCCTCGGCCCTGCTGCAGGGCTGTTTTCTTCTCAGCCCACCAGGGAGCACAGGGGACAAAGAACTTGGCTGAGGAGGAGGGGAAAGAGGGCCACATGCAGGTAGGAAGCTCTCGGTGGTGTCATGATACTGCGGGGATGAGGAGTAACCCACCTATTGCTTTGTGCAGAGCATTGCCACGTCATCCCCATCCAGCCATCAAGCCAGCGTTTGTTATGGACCTTCCCCCAAGCACTCACCTCCAGCCACGTATGCACACTAACAGCCACGGAAATGGTGAAGCAACCCCTGTGGATGTCATCTGCCTCGCCTGGGCTACTGAGGAGTTCCTCTCTGAGCTCCCTGTTTCAGCCTAGCAAGCTGTGTGACTGGACCCTCCTCTGTCGACCGGAAAATCCTCTGGACGGAAGACAAGCACTGGCTGACCTGAACATCAGCGGTTGTGTCAAGCTCACCTCAGCTGGTCTGTAGTTTAATCATGCCTGCCTGTTTTTGTTGGCCTGCTCTGAAGCCCTTGGAACAACACTTGAAGGGGCCTTTCCCTGAAGCCGCAGTGAAATGTTAAAGGGATCGCTGCAGCTCTCCATTGCACGATGAAGCAACGAGAGACGATAACATGCCAACCGGTTTTCTAACAAAGGGCTCTCATAAGTGTCCTCCCTCTAAACTACGCCAAGCCCTCCCTTCCACCAAAACGGGCAACAAAACTCTCTTTCATACTCATGGGCTGCGGCAGCTCAAGCCAAGCCCTTCCTGACCTGCCCATTGCTGGAGGGAGCTCCGTTCTGCTGCCAGGGAGGGCCAAGACTCAGCTGGCGTCAGCCAAAACAGGGTGAAAGCTTCATCTAGGGGTTAAAAGGACCTCACACAGAGAAGCCTATTTTTGAGCAGCTATGCAAATCGGTGTAATCATTTTAAGGATGCTGGAGATTGCTCTTCTACACAGGGGAGCCACAGGGGATTTTTCATCTCTCCCAGGGGGAAAGTCAGTAACATTCAAAGAGAAGTAAGTCCCTTAGATACTGAAAAGCAACTGTTTGTTGCCATCTATGTAACAGACCTGTACAGAGGGACTTGAGAAAAGGGTGGGCGGGAAGGGTTTCCACCAGATCAAAAATAAGACTGTGAATCATCAGTGTCACACTGTTGTAAAAATGTGTAAGACCATACTAAGAAGTATGGCTAGGCTCCTGTTAAGACTTGGGAAGTAATCCTTCAGCGCTAGCGTTGGTACGAACTCAGCTCGACAGCTGGCATCACACTTCAAAATGCCTGTGGATCAATGGGGCAGAGTCTAGGAGGAGGGTGCCAAGGAAGGTCAGCAGTGGAGAAAACAAGATCTGTGAGAAACGACAGAAAGTGCTGGGCTAGCTTAGTCCAGAGAAGGGGACATTGGCTGAGGAGGAGGATGTGATGCGCAGTCTTCAACACATAAAAGACCACTGGAAAAAGGATAGGAATAATCCTTTTTTCATATCTATGCCGGGGGGAGGACACATAGTGAACTGCAGCAAGAGGACTTCAAGCTGGACATTCAAGTTATGTGGGTAAGGCTAGAGATGCACTGAAGTAGATTGTCTGGGATGGGTGAGTTTCCATTAAGGTAAACTTAATAAATGTCTGCTAGGAATATTTTACCTATATCTGGCTCAGATATAGGTAATTCTCTTTTGGGCAGGAGATAGATTAAATGAATGTTTGAGGTCCCTTTTAACTCATATTTTTTTATTAATCTACAATCAATATGATAAAGCCTCACACTAGCTACACACAGGGGGTAGGATTTTGGCACTGGAATACAGGGAGAAGGTTGCTGAGCCTTGAGAGGGGAATCAGAGAGTTTCCAAGCGGGAATATGCAATCAGAAAGGATTCACTTCATGCATTAGTATGCCAAGCAGAATGCTGTCCACACATCATTAGGAGTCAAGGCCTCTAAAATCTGCTCTACGCTGGCACAGAAAACAAAAAAAATTGCCCCAGCAGCCTATGTAAAAAAATAAGGAAGTGAAAAAAAAATCTCCCTTGTGCCAAGCTGCAATGCACTGGCTACTGCACACAATTTGTTCGTCACCCTCCAGCCTGGTGATGGTTGCCTTCCAGCAGCACTGCAAGTACAGCAGAAAGGTGTGCAGAGCACTTCAGGATGGAAGTTTCTCCCTACAGAGCCATATGGCCACAAGCAGATAACGCTGCAAGCAGCATTCATTAACAATTTCCAAATCTGCAGCAGCTGGAGCGTGGGATCATTTAAAACATGACTGATTTACTTCCTGCAGCCTTGAAAAGGAGGGATCGGTTGGAACCCAAATGCACAACACATTTCTCCGGACTTATCAAACGAAGCCACATGCCTCTCATTACCATTACACACACACTCACAGAAGGTACCTCTTGGGGAGGGTACTGGAGAGGCACACAGGACAGATGCTCAGTGGGGCACTGGCAGGGGACCAGGTATCCCAGTTGCTGGGGTGGCTCCAGGAACCGAGCAGAATGGCACGAGCGGAAAGAATATCTGTAATAATCCTGATGAAAACAAAGTGCCAGGCTGCTATTTTATTTTAGCCACAGCAAGAACAACAATAAAAGCTGTCAGAGGCAAGGACTGTTCTTTCAGCAAAACTGTTCTGTGAAGTCTTGTAATGAGCTGCACTCACCTAAAAATAGTGTTCAAGTTAACACGGTGTACCTTAATTTGTGGGACGGTGATCCATCTTTGCGTCCACCAAATGTTACTGCATTAATTATTGACAACATGGCATTTCTATAGAACTTCATAGTGTTAAAAATAGTTTTATAAATAGATAGATAAAAAATTAATCAATCAATGTTGTTAGACAATTAACTAGCATCCACCATTCTAATCTGAGATGATGCCAAGATGATGATTTTTTTTTAAAGTGTGCAAGAAGGGAGAGACTGAGCTTGCCAGAAAAAGAGAGAAATGCTTCCAACCTAAAAAATGTGGAATAATTTCTGAATGTTAAGCAATGGGGTTAAATGTTTAGAGCCTCCAAAAATTTTGGGCACCGGGATGGAATTCATCTCCCTCAGCTTGATTGAATGCAGACGTTTGCAGCTAGGCTCATCATCATGGCCTCCCTTTATAGTCAGCAGAAAGAAGTGAACCATGCCCTTCAAGTGCCTGTTCCTTTCGCTTGATCATAAAAAGGGATATTGTAGATGACAAGCTCTGACGTAGGCATTGCACAGCTGGGGGAGAAGAATCCTCCCCTGACAGCTCCTTTGAAAATCTGTCGGGAAAAACGTTTCAAGCTCCAGCCCTGGAGCTGCTGCAGTTTAGTTCTTTAAAGATGAGGTGGGTCGGGACCGCAGGGGAAGGAACGCTGGGCACATGGCAGGCACAGGACCCGGCCAGCACAATAACGACAATTCCTCTGAGAAGGCGTCACGTAATGACGTAGTGTCAGAGGTCACGGAAAGCTCTGCTCCTCCAGCACCTCACCGTGAGCTGCACTACTGTGGAGAATAAATATCCGAGGTCCGGATTATGAGGGGAAACTGTTGTCCGGAAACACGCCGGCAGGCTTCACCGGGCTGTTTGGTTGGTGGTTAAATTGTGGTGATGCTGGGGCTCTTGCCGGGATTACAGGTGGGATGCTGGAAGCACAACAGGGAGCGGTCACTGGCTGCTGCGTACACGGCCATCCCGGCTCCGTGCTTTGCAGTGTCTCTGTGGGTCTGGGGAGCCTGAGGCAGTGAAAGGAAGCCAGCCCAGCTATGAGCTGAAGGGACATTACTGATAAATAGGAACAATATCCAGAAATGGATTGCAGAAGCCCCTGTTCTGTTGTCCTTGCAAAAGGCATCAGAGCTGCTGATATGCTGCGACACGTGGCTTCCTCCAGCTGTTTCTCTATAGCAAATAAACTGGTGTTTGTTTTACTGTGCTTTTTAGGATGTAAGATGTCAGCTGGGGAACAAGAGCGTAGAGAGCTGATATTGTGCAGGCAATACAGTACGCCCCTAAGGCTGAGAGACTTGCAGCAGAAAACACCAGGACCCAGATCTCATTTCTGGACAGCAGAAGCCAGGACTCACCTGATTATTCAGGATTTCACCTTCCCAGCTGGTGAGGACTGTAGGATCTTGCTGTTAGAGGAGACACAAAGGGAAGCGAAAGGGGAAGGAAGAACTTCTATAAGCAGGGATGAAAATCCTATTTCTTCTTCCTGTCCTGAAGGTCAAGACTGGAGCAATTCTTGTCTTGGGGACAGCAGTATCCAGCCTCACCAGTATTTTATAAATTTCATTAAAATCTTCCCTTGTCATTTTGTTTTAACAGCGATGTATAGTCGCAGCACAACGCAACAGGTATTTAAGGAAAAAATACTGTACAAAACAAGAGCAGCACTGGTTATCATTATCAAGACAATACTAACAAGACAAGAACGTTTTGTCATTATATGTTGGAAGACAGAAGACACAGCCATCACCTTGTAAAGGACTAACCTTTACAACTTTCTCCTGCACAGGCCTTTTTGGCTTCAACTGAGTTGCTAGTCTCCAAAATATTCAAGTGTTACTTGAAAAAATATATCCATGGAAACTTGTTATGAGTATTCATAATGAGTTCCCATAGATTTATACACTGTCTAAATAATGCTTGAACATTTTAGAGTTCTGCATTTGAGCTTTTGTGCAGTAGTTCTCAGCGGGGATTTCACTGCCAGTCCCCAGGCTTGGAGATGGACATGAAACAAAACAGGCTGATTGTAAAGACAGGACAAATAGAAGGCCACAAGCTCTTTTTTGGAAGTAGTGACCATTTTTTCTGTTTTTCACCCCCACCCCCTAAAAGAACTCTATATACTCCCACCTTGATAGTAGTATCTTGATTATGAATAACCTTTCAATGTTCTTGTCTGATATTCTTCTTTTAAACCTATATCATATTATACATGCATAAGCACACCTACTATAACATTTTCTTTCAAGATCCCCACCAACTGGCAGAGGCCAGGACACTGATTTTTTTTGCCCCAGATCTCCTGTTGCTGGTGGATTTTCTCCTCTTTCTGTAGTAGTGCCTGGTTTCTAGAGGCACATTACTACATTGTTTGTCTTGTGCCTAAAATGTTTGTGGCACTCTCCTGGCAGATAGACAGACATAATTACTGCCCTGAGGGGCTCTCGACTGCAGCTAGGTTAAACAAAGAGGGGAAAAAAAAAAAGATACAAACCTGATGATAGAGAGAAGAGAGTGAAATGCAAAGCTTTTAGGGGATTGCTTGTGCAGATTTTCTCCGCTCC
>VZSF01003928.1:317968-334684 GCA_013398295.1 Chionis minor | reverse complement strand
GGGGGGGGAGGGGGGGATGCTCTGTATCTCTCCTCCGAATTAAGGGTCTCGTAAGGCAAACCGTACGAGCTCATTTGACTGCTTGAGGAAGCAAGCAGCTGTGAACAGAGTCTGAAGCCTTGACTGACATACACTCAGACCTTGTGGGTGTTTATGGTGTCTGAATGGGCCATAGGACAGAGCAAGAACAGGATCAGCAGGAGATTTCCCATACCCCAAAACAGCCTATTGATGCTTCCTGCTCCTCTCTACCTCTTGTACCTGGAGACTTCTGCAACCTGGAGGCTTAGTCAGAGGAGAAGCCTGGTTCCCATCTACCTGACAGGGGAAACCAAAGCATCCCGCCTCTTCAGCCCTTTGCCTGACTTAGTAAACAGAGGAATACTTCTAAGCAGGCAGGCCAATAAAGCGGGCCAAAGCTTTTGGCCTTTTCAGCTGAACATCCCCATATTTATCTCTTGGACACTCACAAATCTTGGGTTTGTTTCTGCCAAGAAAAAGCTGAAAAGGCAATTTTCATCTGCCCAGCTGAGCTACATCCTGGGGGGAGTTAAAACTGTGCACTTCAACACACTCCAGAGACTGAGACATTACTCCCTGGGGAGAAAGCATCATTTAACTGCACCAGAGAGTGGACTTCAAATGTGGTTTGCATTGTAGCACACAGGGTTCATGTACAGAGTACAGATAGTACGGAGCACTACCCCCTGCCTTAATACACACAGAAAATGGGTTTACTTCCCAGAGAGGGAGGGGGAATGGAGTTTCTTTACTCTTCTAAATCTGGAGGACAGGGTATGTGATTTCATCATCTATAACTCATAATTGCCATTCTGATTTAAGCATTATTTTTATTTCCTCTCTCTCAAAATAAATAGAAAGAAAAAAATTGCCTTGAATGCTCCAAAACTCTTAATATAATATCTGATTAACATTTATTCTTTTCCTTTTGGCCGCTGTACACAATGGGCCAAATTCCTCCCTGATAAAATGTTACTAATCCCCGTATACATACTTAATCAGACCTTTCCAGGCAAATAAAACAACTGCCTGACCACTATCAATCTGCACAGGTTGATTTTAGTGATAACAGGCAGATCTTGCAAGTTTAGAGGAGCTTCTCAGCCTTGCAGTCCAAGCTGAGCTTCTTAGAGGTAGAAACCAGCCAAACTTTTTGAGAGTGTGTGATTTCCCTATGAGGTTTTGAGTGTAGGTTGGACTAAAATCATATTGCTGAAGGGAAAATGATACTTTCCCATTCTGATTGTAGGAAATGTGGACAAGTACAAAAATAAGGAAGATTTCAATCTCTTTGTAACCCTTCAGAAGTCTTAGGTTGGGCTGCAGCTCACGTCACCTGAATCATTCTACTCTTCCCTACATTTTCTTTTAATAAAGATGGCTCTATCTGTGCATTCGTTATTCAGTTCCTAGCAGCAGATCAGCTCCACAAGACTCTCCTGGTTGCAATCATAAATGGCACCAATCAAATCTGAAGCAGAAATATCCAAAATTTCTTTAACCTCAGCATCCTAGCAGACTTCACAATTAGCTATTTGGACATCTTCTGTTGCTTTACTTGGGTTAAGACCTTCCTGCTATTGCTTCATTAGCATGGTAAAAGCATGCATAGTGATCCAAGAGATCATAAGCAAGGAGATCAAAACACAAATCTTAAAAGATGTTGCTTTTCTGGGTGAAATATATGACCTGGGCCTACCTCTTAGCTGTTTTTCTCCCTTAATCAAATGTCAGTGGAGGATAGAAGATGCATAATACCAAGGCACGTGGCTCTTCATGCAGCATACAAGTGCGCCTTTGACTGGTGGAGCCATCCTTCGGTGTCTTGACTGATCCGGGACTGTGACCCTTGCACTTTCTGGTGAGAGCTATGGTATTATACCACACGTTACCACTAGATGTCAAACTGTGTCCCAAATCCCACAAATACCTCCAGTGTCAAGCGAGGAGGGCCCTAGATGCTGTTCCTGGTGCAGCCATCTCAGCAGCAGTGTCAGGGTTGATTTTAATTTTTCCTCAGAGGAAAATGATTGACATGTTTAAAGGGCTTTAGCTACTGCAGACACAGGGATTTCTAAAGGGGTACTTTGCCCAGAGAGGCAGGCTCAGGTGTTGCTAACAGCTACTAACCGTGATTTTATTCAAAAATTAAATCTACCTGCTCACACCATTAATGAAAGAAGCAATTAATATAGGCCCATAGAGGAAAAGTTAACTTATCAGCAATAGGGGCTGTATTATTTCTTTGTTCCCTCTTGGCCAGTTTGAGTTGCTTTAAAACGGAAATTAGTAAGAGAAAAAGCTGAGGAGCCTTTAGCTTAGGACTGCAGCTCTAGCAGCACTCATATGCGAAGCACAAAAGCCGTGATCAGTATTTGGATCAAGGACGCCCCTGCACACAATCAGCGGATTCATTTGAGTGGCTGAGTTTGAAAGCGGTGGAGTTACACCCTTTCAGATGAGCTGGATGCTGAAGCCCCTAATGAAGAGTGTTTATTAGAAGTCCTGTGTTTCCCTCCTCAGGAAAGGTCTATGGCATTCTTACTCTGGCCAGGTTTGAACTCACTACCTTCCACATGTTTGATTTCTCAGATGTGTGCTTCTTTTCATCACCTTTGTGATTAAATGACAGCTCTGTTACTGCCCAGAGTGTTGCTTCTCAGCTGGAGCTGAAGAAATTCCCATCCAACTAAATGCCTCTTTCCATGAAAGCTATTACGTAAAGGATGAGATCTTGCCTTTACCATGTGTAGGAAAATACATCGTCTGTTAGATGTAGGCTTCTGAAAGGACACCACTTGGGCTCTTTTTAGCCTCACCAGCATCCTTCCTGTTTCTACCAAAAATAAACATGCCAAGGCTTTTCTTCTCTAGCCCTTTTAATCTTTCTGGGCTTTGTCACAAGTTGTGTCACAGGATGTCCCACATCACCACAATATACCACATCACCACAGCTTGACAGGCTGAGATCAGCTCAGCCCTCTCTTGCGTGGGGAAGTGGACGCGCCCCTCCTGCCTGCAGTTCCTCCTCAGCATGTCCCAGCAGGTCAAGCGTGACCAGGTGCAAGGGGTGCAGAGCCAGCACAGCTGTGTGCTCCCTCCACAGCCTCACTGGGAGGATTTCATCACCTCTTTTTGACCTTCTTGTTTAGCTATGGTGCCTTAGACCTCTGAAAGGTGTAAGGCACCCAAGCTCCCTCCCTGCGTACAGCCACAATCACTGTCCATTCTCCACATACCCTGAGTGCGCAAACAACATTTAGTCACGACTCATGTCCCTTATTGGATTGGTGCTCCTCAGTAGTAGTGGTCCTTTTCTGAAAGCCAGTAAGAGGCAGAGCTCCGTAAGGACAGAGGGTCTGTCAAACACGGCATGGTGGTGGTCTGCCTCCTGCATGGGTCCTGGCTGAAAAGTTGTGTGGGAAGGAAAGGCTGCCTTGGCCTGAAGTCAAAACTGTGACATCTGAAGGCCCATAGCTGGGCCTCTTTGGCAGTCCTACTTTTGTGCACGGAGCAGCAGGTCTGAGAGGACAGTCTCCTTAACCAAACAGGTTGCAGAATAAGCACGGTTAGAAAAACTGCTGCTGCTGGTTACTGGTCTCCAGAGCTATCTCCTCAGCCAGAAAATTTCATCTTGACACATGAGGAGGGCCTCCTCAGCACGTGTGATCTATCAAAACCAGGGAAGAAAGGGCCTTGTGCCAACAAAACCAGGCCAAAACTATGCAATCAGACCTCCAGCATGTTTAAAAATATATCTGGGTCCCTGTACATCCCACTTCTCCTGGTTCCCTTTCCGGTCTGGTTCTCAATGAGAGGAAGGACTCTGTAGCTAGCCGGCATTTGGGATGTCAAGACGTTTCTGTGGTAAAAGGGTGGAGTTCCCTTGTTTTCTTCTTTTTCCCTAAAGTACTCTGGCTCTCAGTCAGTGTCTGTTCAAAGAAACTGTCGCTATTCCTCTCCACTCCCTGCCTCTCCTTCCCTCACTGGAAAGGTAAATTAAGGGATGACGGGAGCCTGCAGCAAACCTTTGCCGACCCTCTCATTACAGCAAGGTGGGGCCAGCACGCAACCCAGGAGGTCAGCCAAGACAAGCACTTCCCTTCAAGGGCTCTCCTTCATACCACACCAATGTTGGGACACCCTTTTATGGGATTTCCTTACTATGGCAACCCAAACAGTGTTTAGAGGAAGGATGGTTTTGGTTTTTTTCCTGTGTGACTACCTGCTCTGCTTGCCTTCAGAGTTGCCTCCTGCTCCTGGGGGCTAAGACGAGGACATGGAAAACACCAGGGTGCCCCAGGACAGCAATGAAATGAACTGGCTGTTGGCAACTTGACAATATAATTTCTCAGTT
This sequence comes from Chionis minor, assembly GCA_013398295.1. Taxonomy (NCBI): domain Eukaryota; kingdom Metazoa; phylum Chordata; class Aves; order Charadriiformes; family Chionidae; genus Chionis; species Chionis minor. The sequence goes on along the minus strand of VZSF01003928.1, from coordinate 330,306 downwards.
GTCATTGCTCTCTCTGAATTTTGTATCTGAGGCTATATCCTGTTCTGAATATAATGAAGAAGTTATTCTCCTTCGATGACATGCAGTCCTGTATTTAAATAATTCTTCCTTCTTTCATGTTCACTTCCCTGAAGTGAAAGGTACAGGAGTAAAAGTTAATAGCAACTTAAAGTAATAATGATGATCTTCCTGCAGTCAAACATTGGTATGTGACTATGCTCTTGATTTTTCTCAGGCCATGCAGTCTCACTCATCACAACTGGCCCATACGCCTGAAACCACAACTAGCCAAGTATCTCCCTCAAAGGTCACAGTCAAGCCATGGACAACAGGAGGAAACTTCAGAAAACTTGCCAGATAACATAAGATAATAAAGAACCTGAGGAAATTGCAATCTGCTCTGGGATACTCCACAAAATGAAAAAAGAAGCAAGATTTGCTGAATAAACAATTAATTACAAAATTATTCACTGAGCTCTATGCACCAAATAAAAGGAGGGAGAAGGATCCAGAATATGTTACTGTAATAGAAGGTATGATGGCATTGGCACAGGAGGCATGTACTTCATAGGAGTGATGACAAAGAGCATCTGTCTCCTTATTGGCATTTTTCAGAAGCAGAACAAGAGGTAAGACTCTAGAAGAAAAATAGAAGCAGTTTTTATCCACAACGCATAGATCCTGGGGCCCCAGAGAGGAGCTGTCAATTCTTATTTTTATATCCTGCTCCCAGTGTGTGAGTGTTTTACCGAGATGTTTTCTTTTTTCCCCATTTCATATTTTCAGCAATTGCTATTGTTCTGCAGCCTACAAACAGGCTCTGGGAACCCAAGGACAGCATGAAAAGCTGAAGTACGGGAAGCATTGTACCAGGAAAGGGCAGAGCAAGAGGACTGATAAGGGTGACAGAGACTCCAAGGTCTTCTGGAAATGTGGCACCTAACTACCCGTGACCCCGAGAGCTGTGCTCAGATGCAGTGGCACTTCAAAGATTAGGCAGCAAGTTCAAAAATTTTTTATAATCCTCTGTTATTGAGTGACCATGGTTTCACATGCCTGTAATAAGCAGTAGGTAGTGTTAGACTATAGTGAATGGAAAAGTGGGGTTTTTTGTTATTTTTTTCTTTTGTCTGGAGGGTGCTAAGCACATACTAAGTGTCGGGGGTCTCCACTGCTATCCACTTCTGCTCTGGCCGTAAAGAATGAGCTAAACCAGCACACATGAGAAACCGTGTTACTTATTGCAAAGGTAACCTGAAAAGAGATGATCCAGCTCAAACTCATTTGTGGGTATCCCAGATAGTTTAAAAAGGAGACAACTGTGAGTTGGCACGAACTGGGGTATCTTAGAAAAGCGTTTGTAAAGTTTCCACATGAATGATGTGTGATAATGTCTGTTCAAGATGGTGTGATTTAAAAATATCAGATAGCAAAAAAGGATGATTGGTGCAATCTATTTTAATTATGCTTCATATTTGTAGTTATTTCCAAAACCCCATAAAAATTACCAGAAAACAAAACTAAACTAAACTAAAAAGGTTGCTTCCTCTTAGCCGATAATTAAAGCATCCTGATTTGAAACTAAATATAGCCTTTCTACTAAATTTGGTAACTTTTTGCTAGCCTGGGCTCTCTGCACATGTAAATAGAACAATCTAATCACTCACATTTATTCAGATTCATAATTTGCATTTAGTTGTGTTAGAAAATAGTGAATGGCTTTGCTTATTTACATGATAATTATTTTTTTACTTTGATTTGTGTCAAGCTGTTTTTGGATGAGAACTGGAATTCAATTAAGATGCAGAAAGCCAGCATTTTAATTCTGCTTTTTATTAGATAATGAAGCTACACAGTAGCTGTGCAGGATATATAAGACAAGTTGATCAAAACTGATTAAGCAAGGAAAGGACATATTATCTGTAGGTAGTGAATTGAATTGTTTCTTTTTGGTCAATCGGTCTTACAAGGTTTTAGAGCTAATAGATCTCAGCCTTTCAAGCCTCCTTTATACTGAGACCAAAAAAGAAAATCTGGACGTCCTTTGTTTTTCAACTTGCTATGAACTTCTTAGTGCTGATCAGAACATTAGTTATTGAATCAAAAAAAAAATAATAATGAATAAATCTAAAAGAACCTCCTAGAACTTCCAGAAAAGGCTGCAAACTGTAGAGAAAAGAGCTTTTTAATTTCAGCAAACTTCTCCTAGACTTTGCACAGGTAATTTGCCTCACCTAGCTGGTGTGAGATTAGGCCTTTAATACACTGTGTCAAAATTTCACCTTACTTTTTCAAGCAGCTTCACTTTCTAAAAGGAAGATCCATTTAATTTAAAGGCTAAAAAAAAAAAAAAAAGGCTGCTATGATTCCTCCCCAGCAGTTCTCCCATTGCTCCTACTCCATTACACATCTACACAAAAGTTTCTGCAAGAGGCTCATCCCAGAACATGGTCCACCATGCAACTATCAAGTGCAAGTTTTTGCCATGGCCTCCTCAGAGAATTAGCACCACCTCGGCAGCCATTTCCTTGCCATCCCTCAGCTTCTCAGTGTCATTCATCCACCTTCTTCCCCTGATCCTCCCTGCTAGGAAGCTTTTCTGTTTCCTGTTGAGCCGGAGTTCAGGACTTCTTCCACATGGCCGTGCTGCAACAGGTCTCAAATTCAAGCAATTGCCCAATGGGTTTCTTATAGGTAAGGGGCTGCAGCGCTATCTTGGGGAGAGTCAGAAAAGGGAAGTGGTTGCAGGCCAATCCCTTTTGCATCTCCTAAGCAACCACTAAAATAGATGAACAGTCTTTTCATAATGGCATCGTGATGAAGTGATTTGGCAAAATGAGAATATAATTTCCTGTTGACTGTTAAGGCTCCACAAATGATCTTTAGTCACTGAGCACAGTGGATCTGTGTTCTGCAATAAACAGCAAGTATGAAATAACCCCCTTTATTATTGCAACATGAACCAAGAGGATCCCAGATTTCTCAGCCAGCCTGTGTGTACCAAATCAGGAGCGGCTATAGAGACAGTCCTTTGGTTTTTAGCCTGCCATCAGAAATTTTCTGAGGTTGTAGGGTTTGTGTCGATAAAATTTCTCTATGCACTAAGGAAGGCTATAGCTTTTTTGGTACTGGTTTATACTGAAAGTTGAGATTCTTACAAGAAATCCCCTGACTCCAGGAGCTGGGACTCTAAGACAGTTGCTATGTATGACAATAATATTACAACCTAGAAAACCCAACGCACATGAAACTGCATTATTTCCTGTAACAAGGGCCTTCCCCAATCGATTCCTCTAGTTTTATTAGTGACGTTTGAGGTATTCAAGTTGTCTTCTGTGTTATGTTGAATTGCTACAGTGCAGTGTCCTGATTTCTGTATCCTATAGACCCTGTCTGCTAGGGGTCAGTCTGAAATGCAGCCTTTCCTTGCTGCATTAATTTCTCCCTTTTGTCTGATTTGCCTGCTGTAACGCTTGAACTGCTCCCTGTTCATCTACACAATATCTGCCTAAGACTGCTGTCCTACAGTGCCTGTGAATTGGTGCTGTGTGCCCATGGTGTCAAAATATTATGTACTTATTTCTCCCCCAGCTGCTTTTTTCCTGCCAGCATGCATTCTCCTAAACCATTTTTAAAAGTTGGTTCCATTTTCAAGTTGCAAGTACTTGGTACCGTTACAAAAAAGATGCTACGTAACTGTAACTCAAACCATTGGATTTGTCCCAGCATCTCTTAAATTTGTAGAGAACAGTGCAAGTGTGGTGATGAGTGGAGTGAGAGTATGGCACTGGTACTGGGAGCATATGTGGTCCCCCTATTCCCCACAGGAGATTTACACCCTTCTTCTCAGGCAGGACCAGCAGATGCCTGTGTGGTTTGGGCAGACCCCTTTTCAAATGATTTTTCTCTTTTTGCTGTAATTCTTCCCCTGCTGGAAAAGTTGGCATCTATTTTTTTTGCAAGCTCTCTAATGCTTGTGGGCCTAAAGGAAAACCCAAACCAGATCCAACTGAAGCATGTTCCTGGAATCTCCTTCAGGGATACACATGTCCTTTTCTGGCTAGAGAGGGTTTGGCTCAGGAGGCCAAAAGAAGCAACAAAGCTGGAATCTAAGGTAATGGAACAAAATCTGTTTTAGATGCTAATCTGCAATTTCCAGGCTCTCATTATTTAGGCTGCTATGGATGAAGCAGACCCCTCTGTCTTAAAGAAATCTCTGTTCATTCTCTCTTCTCCCTGTCTGGCTTTCCCCACCTCCTCCTTTGTGGTTTTTTTGTTTGTTTGTTTGTTTGTTTTTGTCCTTTGGCTCCATTTGTTTAAAACAAGCAAAAGTAATCTTAACGTGATTCTCGCTCTGCACACCAGTAGGGCTAGGGCTGCTTTATCTCTCCCCCTACAGTACTGAGGTTGTAGAAAATGGTAGCCAAACACCACAAGAGCAGAGAAAAGAAACACGGGGTGAGTGAGAAGGACATCTGACCACACCTGTAACCCTATATGTACATGAGCAGCTTCTGCTACAATCAGAGCAGATAGCAAAGGCTTTCCAGGAACAACCTGCTGCTGAAACACGCTCTGGCAGGAATACAGGATTAGAGGTGAGGGAGAACAGAGAGCAGATCTTGCATTGCTCCTTGCCACCCTGATTTTTTTGCCCCTTGGCATTCCCCCCATGTCTTCTGACACCTCCTCGAAAACAGTCCCTGGGGCAGGGCCACACCACAGAGCTCTTAGCATGGGGAAAAAGCCCGTGCTGGTGGTTGAAGCAAGAGGGACAATTGCTTCGCATTTCCCAGTACAGTATGTTACAAAGGGCCGTTGCAAAGTTTGGCCGCCTGACAGTTTCGTTTGCAAGAGCATTGGCCCCTTTCCAAGCAATTCTTTCAGGTCTCATTGTTTGGTAGGAAACAAACAAGGGGAACAGCACTGGGTGGGCACACCAGAAGAGGGTCTAAATATAGCAGGGCAGCATTAGGGAGCCAGGCTTCTTAGCCAAAGCATACTCTAAAGATAACAAAACCCCTCTGCTGGTCTGCAGAAAAGACAGTGGTCCTGCTACAGCCACCCCAGTTACAGGAGAGGGCTCCCCAGGTGTCCTGATCACATTGGCCAGCTACAGTGATGCTACGCTAACCATAAAAGTTGAAAGCAGCCTGTTAAGCTGTGTAAGTAATTGCAAAGCACAGAGAGAATATTACCGGTTCCAGCCTGAAGTCTTCTGAGTACTTTCTGCTATAATTCACACCCAATACAACTTCAGCATAAGTCAGGAAATTTTCTGAACTACACATTTAGACAATGAGGTGTCAGAGTAAAGGCAAGCCAAGCCCTGTTGGCCTGTGATGGAAAGAAGATAACTTCGTGCCACTTTTGCCTGGAGGTGTTGCAACTTAGTAGAATTCCAACTAAATAATGTTGCCGACAGCACTGCAGGGCTGGTGACATTTCTGAAAGCAGAGGAAAAGAGAAAGCAAGCGTGCCAAAGAAGTTTAAAAACATCCTCCACGACTTGGCATATCCCCACAGAAAACACCTCCCGCTAGAACAGCCAGGGCGCAGGTAAGGAAATGTTAAATGAGAAATGTGGCTTTCCCTGAGGGAGTATACAGAGAGCTTTAGTATTATACATCCTGAGAGAGGGGGCACTCAAATCTCAGGCAGAAGGAATCTCCCCACATAGCTGATTTTCCCACTCAGTACCTTCAGCATTTGAGAGCACAGTAAAAAGGCAAATCATTTTTCCACTTAACCTGTTCACACCTGACTGTGAAGAGGGATGTGGTGCAAGACAGGAAGAGAAAGGCTAGAACGGAGAGAGGATATGGTCAGCCTTGCAGAGAAGACAATAGAAGATCATTTGTACAGACCCACCAACACTTTCCCTACAGGGACTTAGCTCAGCAAGCAGAAATAAGAAACAACAAATGTGCTGGAGCCTGCCACTTGCAATAACACCTGGCCTCGCCTGCCACAGCTGCTAGCACTCTACCCATCACAGCTGACAGCCCTCTCTTAGAGGTGTTTGCAAGGGAGACACCTGGCTTTTGCAAACTTGTATTTCCTCTCTTCCCCCTTCCTGCCACTGAATCATACTTTGCCTTGCTAGACACAAGAGAGAAGGGGTGAAGCAGCAGTCTGTCCTAGCTGGAGACCATCATCATAGCTGGCAATTCTTCATAGGAACTGTTCCTCGTGGTGCTAGACATTCAGACACAATAAAAGGAGTCTTAGTTGAAAGCTTGTGCTAAAACAGGACATAACTCTGTCACAGAAAAGATGATTCTCACAAGCGATCAAGAGAAGACCCCGGAATAAAAGAAGTCAGGTTTTAAGTGACTTCTAAAAATAGCACATAACAGGCCAGCTTTTATCCCTAAAATAGCGAGCATCCCCTGAGCTATTTGTTGGGGTTTTTTTTCCAACAAATAAGATTATTACAAAACAGTCCTTATCTTTACAGAAAGTGATCAAAATAGATTGCTTGAGTGAATGCCTAAACTAATTTCTTTCCTTCCTTCAAGCTTAATCCTTATAATAAAGATTCTTTCTCAGTCTTTAGCCTTGCATCACCATTAAAATAATGCAAGTGCAATGGACTGCTGTTTTTACCCAGTCAGGTTAACCCATGACTTCCTTCTCCCATGGCAACATGATTAGCAGAATGGATAATAAGAGAGGAACATCTGAAGGTGGGAATACAGGCAGTGAAGTGGATGTCGGTGTCCTCTGTGTGGTGGTGAGCTAGGCTAATCAGAAATTATACATGTGGGGTCTTTTATAGTATACTAGCAATGCTGTTAGTTGGCAGAATTGAAAGCAGGAGAGACTAAATAGTTTCTCTTTTAGCATTAGAGGCCTTTGGCTCAACAGATTTCTCATTTCTGCTAGAACAGTGCATATAAGATAAAGGGTGGAGGAAACTCCTACAGAACCACTGGGGTGCAAGTGTGAGGAACAGATACTGAAAGCCTTCTACTTTCCTTTAGGCTGTGATAGTATAGCTGCCAGACATGGTGACTAAGCAAAGGGTGACTGAAGTGATAGATAGATCTCCTCAGAATTTTCTTCCACGATTAAGTTTTCTCAGCTCCTAGAGGTCCTGGCTTTGCTTGAGAATCCTGGTTATCATTTGTGTTCACAGGCTGGTAAGACATGAGAAGCAATGGGCTTATAGTTAAGGCATTTCCCAAGTTCATAGGTGCTGTTGATTTGGCTTTTTGCTTTGCTATAGAGTCACAATGTAGTTTTAAGCACGTTGTTTAATTTCAGTAGGTCTCTTTGATTACCTGATTGGGGCGGGGGGCACAGAGAAAGGAGGCAAAAATATTTCCTGGTTTGGTGGGAATCCTTGTTGTTATTTGCAGCAAGGCAACGTGTTGAGGAAATCGCCTCTCTCTATATAACATGCTATCTTGCTTGTAGTCAGCACAGGTCTGCCAGCTGCCTTTTCCATGTTATCCAAAAAGCTGCTGGCAGGATGCTCTTGAAAAGCCCTGTGTGAGTTTGGAATGGCTCCATGGTGTGAGGCTTGTGGCCTTCCTGCCTCACCAAATGGGTCATCTCATTGGTAAGATGCTTGGAGAAGGTTCAGGTCATGCTTCTGAGATGAAGGAAGCTTTTGCTAGCTGTGTGGCTTGGCTGGTAGAGTTTTTCTCTAAATGTTTGTTTTATAATGCTATCATATATTATTGCACTATCAATAGAGTTTTATACTGGGAGACATAAAGCCTTTCTATAACGGTCTTTATGTTGTTTAAATAAAGAACAATTGGAGTCTCCAGTCAAGAATCAGAGTTCCTCTGTGCTAGATGCTGTGCAAACACAGGATTAAGCAACCTTTGCTGTTCAGATAAGTTTGTGCTCTGAGTAAGGGAAGGGAGATATGTTTCTCATCTGTTTTTCTGTACGCAAGGCGCCACTGAAATGGCAGTGAAGAGTGGGAGAAGGTAGTCTGGCTAAAAACATAGGTGCATGTTTTGTAGTTGTGGTGTGTATAGGCAATAACTGAGTATCATGCTATGTCAGGCTACTCACGTACTTCAGACTTCACTGCATCTGGGGTGATATTCAAGGAGGTGGAATGGGCAGGCATTTATGTCTGCTCCTAGTATGTCAGTGACTACACCTGGTCTTCCAGGCACAGATCCCTGCCCTATGCCCTAAGCAGCAAAGTGGGAGAAAAGTACCTTCCTGGTAGAAGGTGTGTCCATCTGTTCTCTTCTGGTTGCCTTCTATGACATCACTGTGATGACATCATGTCACCATGCAGGCTTGTTACTAGAACCTTCTGGTCAGAGGTCTGTCCTACCTCCTGGTTACACCATCGTGTCCTAAGTAGGCAGCCAGCAGTAAGGAGGCTCAGTAGCGTGCAAGTGTGAGGTGCCTCCTTCATTTGTAGCTGAAGTGCCAGCATCTGCAAATTAGCTAAAAAAATGCTTGCATGGGGCAGACAGACACACAAGAAGGTGTGTCATAATGTGGGGCGAGGGGGTCCTCTGGAAGGCAGAAAGGGAGATGAGAGCTGGGGGAGACAGGGCTTGTGGCTGGGAATGAGGTGAAATTAGGAACTGAGAGTGGTGGGTACCCTGTGACAAGGGAAACTGGAGGGTAGCTCCTTAGCCTGCCAACTGACATGTAGTCAGAGAAACAAAAGCCTCCATGTCAGGCTTTAGGCTTTACAATATGCTCCGGCTCTGGCCACGGAGATGGGAGTAGACAGGAAACTGGGCAGGAGGGAAAGAGAGTATGTCGAGGGGTGGGGAGGGAGGGTGAACCGGCGTGTCAGGGCCTAACAATGAACCGTCTGTGTCAGGAAAACAGTCGTACTCGGCAGGGCTATTTTTAGGGGTTCAGATCCACACACGCCCCCCCCCCTCCGGCCTTCCACTCCCCGCGCCTCCCCCACCCCCTGGCTCTTTTGTGCTGAGTGGCGCCTGGCAGATTGGTGGAGGTTTTAAAACCACAGATAGGAAAGAGCTCAAACACAATGAAGGAAATGCAGCGGGAGGGGAGAGATGGGTGCCCAGAAATAGCCGGCGTGACACCTCCGCCGCAGCCCCCCGGCTCTTGGAAGGGGAAGAAATACTTCGGCCTAATGGCCAAAGCTCTTCCCCAGGCTCTCCGACTGCTTCTGGGGTCACCGATACCTCGTCAGTGAGAAGGCAGAGAACTGCGAAGTCATTATCCGTCCCCCGTTCATTGACACACAAAGGCTGGCTTGCCATACCCGTGGCTCAATCCGAAGGGCGAGGCGTGGCAGAGCGGCAAAGAAGCGGGATGGGAAGGTGCCCCACCTTCCTGCCTGAACCTGTGGCCCTCTCTGACGGGGGGAGGCCTTTGTCACTAGCTTCAAATCCTGACCTATTTTTTACAGGTTCAAAGGGAAGGAATTAAAGCAAGTGCCGTGGGCCGTGACTTCCTGATTTGGGCTGCAGTACCGTGGGGCAGCTGGCCATCACGCTGTTTGTGTGGCAGCGGGGACTGGGAAGTGACCGCTATGGAGAGATTGCTTCTGTGAGAGCTCTGGCTTGGCTTGGTGTTGCTCTTATTCTGCAGACTCACTTTTTTCTTTCTCTCTCTTTTTTTTTTTTTTGTCCGAAGGGAGAGAAATTCCCCCCTTCTTTTCCAGCTGTTGCGGCTTTGAACTCCTTTTTACCTTTTCATACTTCTGGCCCGAGCTCTTTTCCTCTCCGGCTTTGCCTGTTCTTGTCTGTGAAAGCTTTTCCAGGAGGGACACTGGTTTACTCCTTAGCCCTGCCACTCACCCTAACTACTGCAGAGACCTCCCCTGCCTCCTAGCCTGCCCAAATCCAGACTGCTTATTTTTTCCTCTATGGAGAACACCGCTCCTTTCCCTCAGAAAAAAATCCCCTGGCTCAGCACTGATTTCAGGCGCCGATATGAAGCATTTTGTTTGTAAAGCCTCCCTTGTTTGGCTCCCGCTCACCTTGCCTGACCTCTTCCTCCTCCTCCTTCTCCTCCTCCTCCGCGCCCCAGGCTCCCTGGGCAATCCGGCAGCGACGTCCCCTCCGTCCTCTCGCTGAACCTCGTCCTGGCACAGGGAAAGCCACCCCCGTAGTCCAGCCTGCCTGGCAAAAGCTCTCCTGGAGCTCCTCACGCCTTCTTTCGCTGGCCATGGCGCCCGCCTCTTTCACCCCGCCTGCCACGCCATTCCCTTTCTCTGGCTCCCTCTTCCCTCCATGGGGTATCCAGCGTGGGACGGCAGGACAGCAAACTGGAATGCCTGAGAGAGCCTCTACAAATAAAGTGGGCATCCTCTCTGTTTTGTTTCTAGCTCCTCTTCCCTCGATTTTATCTCAGCAGGGGGGTGGCAGTGTCTCCCTGCCCCACCGTGGCATCTGGGTGTCCATGGCTGATGGTGGTTCTGTGGCCTGGCCCTGGGCGGCCATCACCCACCTGCAGCCCAGCTGGGGTCAGGGCAGCACAGCACAGCCCCCAGATAACCAAAATCGGACAGCAGCCCTTGATTTCTGCTGTGTTCATCGGCCAGTGGGACCTGCCACCATGGCTCCCCAAAATGGCGCCTCCCTCAGTGACTTCAGGGAGGGAGCCGCCGCAGAGCTGACTCCAAGAGATGGCGGTTTCAGCTGAAAACGGCTGAAAGCTGGAAACGGGGCAAGGTTGAGGTGCTGAAGCAGAGGGCTGGCCCATGGGCCACTGAGGCCTCTCAGAGCAGGGCTGTGCCAGGGAAGGGGAGGGGGCCCATGCTGCATGGCGGCCATGCCAGGGCACTCCCCGTGGTGCCTGGGGCCGTAGCTGCCTTGTTGGTGATGTGAGGAAGCCATATGCATGCAGAGGTTGATTTTATTTCTGATTTTTATCTCTCTCTCTCTTTTTTTTTTTTTTTAAAAGGAGCCATCCTCTCTTGCAGACATCCTGTTTGGGTAGGCTTGCAAGGGAGGAGAGGGGAAACTAAGACGAGGGAGGGCATGGAGGTGAGGGCAGGACTGTGGTGCAGCGGGTCACCGGGCAGAAGGGACAGGTGAGGCCTGTGGACACAGGCGCTGTTGGTGATGCCCTCTGGTGTAGGGTGACGGAGGAGACCAGCACGGGGAGTTCAAACGTTCCATTTTGTTCATGGAGGGAGGGAGGTGTCCGCAGAGAGGAGTCTGGGACTTTGAAGAAGATGATGCAGTTACTGGCAGTGGTGAAGCGGGTCCCCCTGGCTGGTCCGCTGCTGGGGCTCCATCCTGCAGGTCCTGGAGCGTGTTGGAGGACATGTCTCCACCCCGAGGTGGCGAGGAAGAGGCCTTTTTCTTCCAGCGGGAGGACGGCCTGGTGAGACATCCAGGTCCGAGCATCCTGTTGTCTGCCCGCACGGATTGAAGCCTGCCCCTTGGCAAGCAGGCAGGCGGGATGGGCTGCCGCACGCCAAGGATTTGGCGGCACACTGTTACGGGGAGGCATCCCGCGTGCCGACTCGACATCAAGGTGCTATGAGAAGCCCAGAATAAATGCAAGGAAGTTTCAAGCATTTCATGAGCAATGAGGGTCCCTGAGAACAACCACCAGTCCGGTGGCGAGGGCTCAGTTTCCCCCCTTCACCTGGGAAAGGGAGCGGGAGTCTTGGGAGCTGGCAGGCCAGGCATCTCTCTGGCACCCTTCTGCAAATCATTTTCCCCTCAAGCTGTCAGCCAGCAAGCTGTAAAATGGGGATAATGATGATAATTACAGTGATAAACTGCACAATAGGAGTTATAATTGCTCGAGGTCCTTCACCAAGGCTCTTGCTAGGTTTTTTTTTCTTGTATATGAAGTGACAACATCCAACATTTTTGAGGGGGAAAAATAAAAAAGAAGTCACCATACCAACAGACAGACAGAACCTGACTGGTTTTTGGCAGCAGTTGGCTCAGAGTCGGAGGTTTGATTTCTCTGAAAAACGGCTCTTTGTCAAAATAAAGGGGTGAGGTGGTGAGTGTGCAGAAGTCTGTGGGAGGAGATGGGGTTTCTCTGCTGTGTGAGGGTGCAGAGCCCATGGTTGAGGAGGGAGGTGGGTTAAGGGAGTCCTTTGCTCCGTTTCCTGGCCAGTTGCCCTCCAAACAAAAACTACTCTCCCCATAATTTTTGTTGAAAAGCTGCAATTTCCTGTTTTTCATTTGTTTGTTTATTTTTCACCCGGACCCGTACAGCTACATTTGGCGTGGAGCAAGAGGGGGCAGTGAAGCCTTAGTGGAGTTAATTTTGCCTCCCTAGGTGAAGCATGCGACCCACCAGCATACCCAGTCGTGTAGAGAGGTTGAGTTTCTGGGATGAAAAATGTGGAGGAAGTATGAGCAGACATGCACGTGTACTGAAGGTTAGACTAGAACAGTGTT
>VZSF01003928.1:252526-317583 GCA_013398295.1 Chionis minor | reverse complement strand
CACACACACACACACACACACACACTTTACTGCCAAAAACTGTCCTCCGCCCCCCCCTCCTCAGCTAACTTCCTTTCAGCATTTTTTTGAGCTGGATAATCCTAGGATTTGTAAAACGGGGGAAAGGAGAGAGCGAGCGAGCGGGAGTCAGAACAGGAAGCTGGTTTCTCATTCCTCTATAACTGTCCGAAGGCAGGAGGAGGGGAAGGGGGGGAGCCAAAGAGGAGCCTTGTGCAGACTCTTCCCCAGTCCCTTTTCATTAGTCTGTTTGAACTTCCAGTCTCCTCCAAAAGCCGAGAGAAGGAAGACCAGACTGGGACGCTTTCTGCTGGAAGTGGCAACAGTGCGGCTGACAAGACCCAGAAGGTGGCCACAGAGGGTCCCGGGACCGTGCCGAGGGAAAGACGTCCCCCTCACCATCGCCTGCCCCCAACTTGCCAGCTCTGATGCGGGCACCCGTCCACCACCCACTTCCCTCTGATGAGAACCCTTCCGGGCTCGGGCTATGATTGCTGCTGCTGCCGGCTGGGGAGCCTCCTCTCGCCCTGACCTTCCTCTGCCACAGGAGCAGCCCAACATCTGGTGGGGATTAATGTTTACTTCTCCAGCTGGACGCTGTACGGGACCCCCGATGTTACCCCCTGGGCGCGGGACACGGGCGGTGGTCTGAGAAGAGCAAGATTTTTGTCACCCAGCGTGAGGCCGGGGGGAGGGGGGCAAGGCAGGAGGGGGGGAGAACCTCTTTTGGGACTAACCTCATGAAGAACAAGGGAGCCAAGCAGAAACTCAAGAGGAAGGGAGCCGCGAGCGCGTTCGGCTGCGACCTGACGGAGTATCTGGAGAGCTCTGGGCAGGATGGTAAATGTCTCTTTATTCTCACCCTGGTAGCGGAGGGGAAGAGCGCGTGTCCCCCCCTTTTTTAACTGGTAGAACTGCAATCCGGACCTTTCCCAAGGCCAGGGGCTAGACAGCCTGGAGCTGGTTGATCCCCGGGAAGTGGAGTCACTGCTCCAGTTGCTCACAATGAATGAACAATCGGAAGATTGCTTTGGTGACGCATCTGCATGACCCTTGCATGAGTAGCGCTGCGTGTGGGGAGAAGATTGGGCTAGGGCTCTCGGGCTGCCTAAGTGTGGACAGAGGTGGCCAGCTCTACGTTGTGACGCACTCTCCCATCCACCTGGCCATGGAAGGGGGTAGCAGGCTTTTAGGGAGCTGGGTTCGGAAATCAGAATTGTGCTTAGCGTTGCCTCCTCCCAGACTTGGAAATCCTCCCAAAGTCCACCAGACTAGCGTGTTGCAGGGCTGTAGGGAGGAACTGGGAATGTCCCATCTGTCCCTCCTGGACTCTACTACAGTTCCCATATTGTCCTTTCATTGCTGGATGGAGACAGGATAGAGACTGGGGGGTGGGGTGGAGTAAGGATGGGGATGAGGGGTAGGAGGCAGCTGAGTTAATATTTTCACTACCCTGCCTGTTATCTTTTTCTCCTCTCCTCCTCCCCCTGACCTCCATGCCCCCAGGTATCAGATGAGAATATGGTAGCTCAGACAAGAGGTAACTGCAATAAAATCAGAGTGTCCTGAGCTTGTTCTGGATGACAGAAGGAGCAGAACGATTTTTCTTAAAGAGGGTTGGATAACAGGAGAAGCAGTTGAGAATTTGGCATACAGAAAGACCTGCAGTTTAGCAAGAGGAAAAATAAATACCTGCCTGTTACCATCCCTGATGTGAGCATTATGTTCCAGGTTTAGCATAATGTTTCAGTTTGAATTAACTGACTTTTACCAACATCAAGCTACTCCAAGGAAAAAAGGCTTCTAACAGCAATGTCAGCTTTGTACGGGGAGGGCTGTACAATCAGGTCTTTCATTTCCTGATGAGCATGGCTGATAAAGTACAGTGTGGAATCGCACTTGCAGAGGGATGGACTACGTAACGGTAGTCCTTTCCGTTGTACAGTGAAGAAGGCAGTACATATGTCACTAAGCTAAAATGTTATATATGTGCATTTACTTAGGTATAGGGGAAGCCCAGTCATTCAGTTTCATTGTGAGTCGTCTGTAACAATCACTGTATCTTTTCACTTATATAGCCTGTAATGGCAATTGAATTGAAATAGCAAAAATAACAGAGTTAATGAACTGATACCACTTTGCCAGCACAAGGTACAGATAGATAAATTCCATCCAGTGCTAACATGAGCTGCCGTGGTGGAGGAACAATTTACAGCTGTTTACAGGAACACTGAAAAACAACGCAGGGAAGGCAGGCGCAGGCAGTATATTCAGTTGAAGCAGCAAGGGGGATTATAAAGAGGCAAACATAGTTACTGCAGTTGAAATTGGGCCAGAAGAGCAAAATTTATTATCCAAAATCCCATAGCTTTTTAAAATAGTTTTTTGGGCACAGGAAAGAAGGACATTGTCTCAAGTCTCATTTGTGGGATGCTTCCCAGTTCCAACCTACTTATCTCTCCGTGCTGAGGAGCAGTGGGGGAAAAATATGAAGTTCCTTTCCCTTTATGAAGTACTGCTATTTGCTGAATAGCACATCCCGTTGCCCAGTGCTGTGGGATCCAGAAATGAAAGACTCAATTGTTATAGGTTTATTAAGAAGGGTGTAAGTTAGATTGGTACAATTCAATTCGTTGGGACAGGGAGAGAAGGAGAGAAGAAGTGGCGAGACAATTAGAGATGCTGATTTGTTTTTGCTGGTAGGGCTCTCAGGATCAATAGGAAAGTGACCACGTATGCCAAAGTGATGTCTTGGGAAGAAATGAAGGTTCAGATGTCACCAAGACATCACAAACTTGCAACCTGTAACTGTGAAACAGAATTAGAAGAGCATTTAGGGCATGAGAAATGGTTGATTTGGGGACAGTCGAATTGTCCTGCTAAGAATTATTTCCAGTGATAAGCCAGTGCTCCTGCAAGGACACGCTTTGGTAGAGACATAAAGCAAAAACTTTCTCTCTGCTTTAGATAGTACTGTGTGTTTAACCGGTGGGATGCAGGCTCTGGTTGTTCCTTACTTGGAAGCAATGAAGATGTAAGACTGCTCATGGTATCTGGGAGTGATGAGGAGGGGGAGAGCACTTTGGCTGCTCTCCAGAAAATGTTTTCTTGTGGACCTTTGTGAAAGCAAGTTTTAAAATGCACCCGGAAGGGTTAATTGGAAAAGAAGAGGAGGCTGTAGGACATGCAGGACACAAGTCAGATTGGTCGTGCTTTCATGCTCAGGTCTGCTTTATGCGATCCTGCAGTGCTACTTTGTGTGACTGGTCCTGCACACTCACACAGGTGAAGAGAAGCAGAGACCTGCTTTGCTGGTGTGGGAGATGGCAAAGGGAACACAGGGGATGGCCAAGGCTCCTGCAGACAATTCAATCTGGCTTTTTTTCCCTCTGGATTAGTACACGGCCATTACAGTTAGGAGGTGCTGCAGTGCTTTTGTGGTGCGTTGTGGAGGAGATGCACAACTTAAGTACCTACATGCTTATGGCTGTTGAAGAGCAGCTTGTGCTTTCTGCAAGGACCTTAGTTCCTGTGTCATTGCCAAATTCCAGTGGAGAGAATTATATTCTGCTTAAGGTATCAGCATTTCCTCTCCTGTCATTTAACTGTTTACTAACTTGCTTTGGTCTGCTTCAGAGATGGCTGTGTTTCAGTGAAGGGTGAAAAGATCCTGCTGTCTCCCTTACCAGACAGACGTACCTAAGGCTCTGTTATAAAGAGCTTTATATTAAGATGCTAAAAGCTGCAGCAGGACTACAAAGTATTTAAGAGTGGTCTTGATGAAAAGACAGTGGGGTAGCTCAGGAGACTAAAAATGCGATACAAAGCCTTTAGCCCTAAGTTGATTCTTCATATCTAACCCACATCAGTGGTGATGGACAGATGTTGCTGATTGGTGCCTGGTTCGAAGGTCAGATGTATTGAATTTACTGTATTTCAAGTCAGTTCCTGTCACTACTGCATTTGACCCTACTTGGCCTTTTTCTGCTGGCAGTCTCTACATAGACACTGGCTACGCTCCTTATGGGGGCAGACCGCTATCAGTGCTCCCAAGCATTTAAAATCATGACTCAGGCCACAAAAATCATGAGATAAAATAAAAATCATTGCTGAATTCTTTTTCTGAAACTTCAGTATGCATCTGAGTTATGTTTTCAAGTCTTTGTACTGGCAAGAGGGCTAGAAACTTGGGGAAAAATTAGCTTTTTCCCTTCCCACTAGAATTCCCAAACAGTGATTTTAATAGCAGTGGATTTGAGGAAAAGCTTACATAAGGCATAAAAGAATGGTGGCTGACAATACCAATGGGTAAAAGTCGTCTGATTTCACATCGTCCCTCTTCTGTCACTGCCAGCACTGAATCTACACATAGAGGCAAGTGATCTTTTGTAGTGTCAGAGCTTCCCTAGAAAGCAATGGATAGGCACCTATGCAGGAGGAAGTTAGCACTAATTTCCTCTACTATAACATTTTCGTATTGAAGTGTTGCATGGATGCAATGGAGCTGACAGATACTAGCACTGAAGGATTAATATTGGAGCCATATTTTGGCCTCTTGATGACCAGCTTGGTTTGCAGAGGATAAAAGCACATAGTGCCTTTACTGAAGTCAATGGGAGCTGCACGTCAGGCCCCCAGTTCCTGTAATAACAACAGTATAATTTTCTAGTGACAGGTGGGCCAGCAGAGAATACAAGACTCAAGATTGCACACAAACCTTAGTTGGGGCAGGACAGTCTGAACTGTATAAGAAAACAGTTGCAAAGAGTAGTCTTGCTTCTGGTTATATCACAGAAGTGCTGTAAGAGTGGGCTGAAAATGTCAAAGCTGTTAAAAGTGAGGACTAAGTCAAAATGGAGTTTAATATTCTCAGTACTTTTAACTGTGGGAGATTCAGACTGGGATTTCAGGTACACAACCAGATAGAACTTCCATTTTTTAAAATGGAAATAGGCACGGCGCCTATAAAAATTTGATTGTGCTGGTAAAAGAGAATCCAGATAGAACTGCGACTGTTTCAGACCTGCCTTTACTTCGTTTGCTTACAGCCAAGTAGGACTTGGTGAAAGGCTCAATCGTTTCCTTCATTTTTAGTATGATGGTGTCTAGATGCTGGGATAGGAGGTGCTACCAGGACTGCAAAAAGCCAAATCTCAGATAAGACACCTTGTTCTCAGGGTGCAGGTCAGCTCTGCGTGTCCCAGCTTTCCCTATTTGCTGGAGAGTTAATTCTGCTGTTGCTGTGCCCCTCTGTGGTTTCTTGCACATCTGTTTCCTGCCTGATGTTGTCTGGTTGGGATGCAATGAGATCAGCTTTTCCCCTTAACCCCCTCCCACACTCCCCACAGCTCCCGCAATGCCTCTTGTCCCGAGTCCGTGGCACCCAAAGCACTTTCTATCTCTTTGTCTAATACTGCTTATTGGCTTTGTTTGTTACTTGCTATAGAAATAGACTTGCTTCATTTGAGGAGCTCTGAAGCCACCAACCCCGTCATGCTCTCCACTTGAAGCTCCTTCTTGCCACGGCAGAGAGCAGGGCCGGCCAGCAGCACTCCCTGAGTCCCGGGAGGGAATGGGAGCTGTTGTCTGCAAATGTAGCACAGGGAGAGGAGTGAGGAAACCCTCACAAGCCCCTGGATTGTAATATGGGGAAGGAAACAGCAATATGGGTAACCCTCATGATATTCTTCTATGCGGTGGGGCTGTGCAGTGACTGCTTCTGTCTTGTCACAACTCCATTTGAATGAAAGGGTAAGGGAAGTTTGCATTTAGTGTTAGTGGTCTCATAAAAACACGGGAGCTCTGGCTTGCACTGACTCCCTGAGCGGGATCTTAAACCACTTTTGAGAGCTGCAGTAGGTCAAGACTTTACTGTATGATAGGCAAGTATTCCTTAGGGAAAACAGTAACAATAATTCAGCGGTAGCATGCTTTGTACAAACGAAAGGTGGCCTTGGATACTCTTAGGCTGTTCTGGGACAGCCCTTTAGCATGCTGCCTTCTGCCTGATTTTGGTCCTGTGCGTTTCATTGTGAAGCTGCCTCGTCTGTGCTCAGATGGATGAGGAGACCTGTCACTCAGGAAGAAAGTAGTTTGCTTTGAGAACAGGCTCCCTTTGGAGCCAGTCATTAAAGCTGCTACCCAGATGTGAAGCAGCTTTTCTGGGTCGTGTGGCTTTCATTCCTCACACTTGCATGCGCAGTTGCATGTGTTTGTGGGATAAGAGCATGCAGGGATATGCGTGATGGTGCATGCAAGTCCATAGCACGTGTAAGTGTGTACCACACAAAGACGCATTTGTGTCCGCTTAGATTTTATTTGCAAGCTGCTTTTCCTGCCGTGATGTTTTGAAGTGAATGTATGCCCACGCTTTTAGGTAGGTGCTTTTGGTTAGCGATGCACACAGAAAGACCTGGGAAAACTGCTGAAGGATCATTAATGGGAAAGTGGAGGAAAAAGATGAGGCCTTTTTTTTTTTTTTTTTAAAGTCCCCTTGGAAAAATGAAAATGTCACACGCTCATTTAGTCTGCTGCAGAAGAAGAATGAAGACCTGCATTCATCCTGCTCTCAAAATTAGAAACTGTGGCACTGGGGATTTCTGCCTCAAGAACTGATCGAGCTGAAAAGAAACCTTTTTCCCTCTTTGGGGCCAGGTTGCTTTCAATCCAGATCTCTTCCCTGACCTACCTCACTCTGAGCCTATACAAACACTTGTCTTCCTGCAAGGAAGGAAGCAGCAGGGGCTTGGGAGAGAAGGGGACAAGAACAGCCTCATGGGCTGGCTTGAAATCCATTAGTCCTCTTGGTTTATCTGATGCGCTGCTGCTGTCTGCTCCACATTTTCACGCTGCTGCTAAGACTAAGCAGCCCCATGACCTGCACTCTGTGGGGTCTATCCCTGGATGATAGTCATGCAGGCTGTGTGGATACTTAAGGCTGCATCCCCTCATCTTTGTGGCGGAAGCAAAAGGGACAGTTGAGTTCTGAAGTTTGGGGGCAAAAGAAGGGGGACTGTAATACTGAACAGTGGAGGAGGGCTGTGGCGGAGCAGCCCTGAGGCCTGAGTACATGAATTGGCAGGTGGAAGAGCCGGGCTGGGCTTGCGGGAAAAACAGCTCCTTGGCCTTTCAGAGTCTGCCAAGGCATGTCCAGTGGACAGGGGAGTGAGAAACTCTGCTGCCAAAATGGATAGTGTGGGGGGAAATTATTAATACCATAAAGGTTGCTTTTTCTCCACCCACTCTCCGAAGCGGAGCATCGTGTTATGAGTCCCAGATATTAGCCACTATGGCAACAAAGTGAGAGCAACAAGACACTGGGAACAAGGGGAGCAGAAGCCATCTGTCTGCTTCTGTTACTCTGCTGTTCCTCCTTGTTTTGGATGATGTTTGTGTTACTTCCTCAATCTGTTTCTGGTTCCTGGGAGCTGGATTTTTGTGTCTCTGTGGCACAGTGTTACTGCGTTTAAACATTCGTGTTCCGAGCTCATCTCCTTGTTCTGTATTGACTTTCCATTGCTAGTGCCGTGTGATTAGCAGAGCACTCTTCCACGCTGCCTCCTGCTTTACATTTCCCTTACCAAGCGCTGCAGGAGGCACATGTGTCGTTTGCATGCACTAAGCCCCACTTTGATCCTGCCATCTCCCCACCCTCTGCAAACAGCGTGAATCACATGTCTTGCCTGCAGATACTGCATTAGAAAATGTATCTTGATTTAGCAAATGTTTGCTCTTTGTTGGTAACAGCTGATTTCATCTGAACTTGAGAAACCAAGGAGCAGGGACTTGACTGCTTGTGGTATCACAGCTCTCAAGGATTCAAGGAAATAACTGCAGTGGATGAAAGGCTGCCACTGCACAGGGTGGTTGTAGAGCATAGACTGATGCAGACATGGTGAATGGGAGATCCCCAATTTTCTGCAGTGCTTGGATCCAAAGTTTTGGTGTAGGCCTGGTTCTACTTTAGAGAACTCATGACACAAACAGAAGACTAGAAAGCTTGCATCTGTAACTCAGGCTTTGCCTATATGACGCAGTTATACAGCAGCATTTGAGGGCAGTCAGGGTTCTGCCAAAGATTTCTGTTCCAATGTTTCTACTTTAACAGTAAAAGCCTGTCAGTAATGGTATACCCAGTCCTGCTCTGAAGAGCCTGGGGTAGGGTGGCTGACAGATTGACTGCCCACATCACTGCTTCTGCTGGATCTCTGATCCGTGCCGAACGCAGTTTTCCCAAGTGTGAAATACAAATGAAGGGTGATTAAAGGATGGAGAGCTACCAGCATCTGCCTCCAGACCTGAACCACCAACAGGGTGCCAGATGCACTTACAGCTTTGAGACAGAAACCTACAGATACCTTATTCCAATACAAAGGCTGCTAATTAGCTCCACTGTTGGTTGTTTTAAGGGCAACTAGTGTTGCTAATTGCCTACTAGTCTCTACTTTCCATACATTCCCAGCGCCTCAAGCCCCAGCAGTCCTTTAAAGTTTCATGTGCCAGAGCCTTCACCTTCTTTGCTGATAAGTTCAGTGAATGTGTTTTGCATTGTCAACAAAAAAAAAAAAAAAGTCTGCAGCATGTTTACAATGGACATAGGCAGAGAACAATGTAACATAAATTGAATTTAGTGTTAAATTAAATAATGTGAGGCAACTGTGCTGACTGTATTACTAACTTTTATACTTAATTCAATAATGTAACCCTCTGTTTTCTATATTTATCTGAAACCACAAGCAGACTTTCTGGTCTTCTGCACCAGCATGACTGCAGGTATGAAAGTACTTACCATGGGCTTGAGACCTATCTTGTTGTCAAAAGTCTAAGCCCTTGCACATAATGAAGTTACATGCACCAATACTAAACTTCACCCTCACTTAAGTGCCAAATCAATGCTGTCATTGTGTGTGAGAGCGAGGAGTTTAGTCCCTAACACTGCAAGTCTTTTGGCACACCCCACTTCAGTGGACAGGGAAGTCCCAGTGGTCTTCTGTCTTACCCTCCAACCTTGAACATGACCCTGAAGCTGGATTAGATTCCCCTTTTTCAGCCCAGTGGATCCACTTTTCATCTTAACAGTGCACCAAAAGGGATAAAGCAAAACCTGTGCTTTTTGCACTTGCCTTCAGTTCCTCTGCCTCCATTGCTGTTGACCTATTTGGGAGCAGCAGCCTGGCCAAGGTTCAAACCAGCCTACCTCCGTCCTGGTGCCAGCAGCTGATGCTCTGTGTGACAGCCCCAGTTCCAAGCAATGCTGGCTTGACTGGATGGCCACTTGGACAGAGATAATTTAATGTGCATGTGGGAACAGTTACCTTAACAGCAGCAAAAAATGTTACAGAATCACAGAATTATTGATATGAGCAGGGACCTCTTGAGATTATCTAAATCAACTCCCTGTTCAAGCAAGGTCAGCTAGAGCTGGTCACCCAGAACTGTGTCCAGCTGAGTTTTGAATATCTCTACAGATGGAGGCTCCACACCCTCTCTGGGCAACGTGATTCAGCCTTTGACTACCGTCATGGTAAAAATGTGTTCAGATGGTATCTCACATTTTTTCATTTGTGCCTCTTGTCCTGTCAATGGGCATCACTGAAAAGATCCTGGCTCTCTTTTCTTCATTCCTTCCCATCAGGTATTTGTACACATCCATAAGATGCCTCGTGATCCTTCTCTTATCCAGGCTGAACAATCTCTCCTCTTAGGAGAGGTGCTCCAGTCCCTTAATCACTGTGGCCATGAGCTGGGCTTGCTCCAGTAAGTCTGTGTTGTTCCTGTACTGGGGAGCCTGGAGCTGGACACAGGACTCCAGATGTGGGCTCCCAAGTGCTGAGCAGAGGGGAAGGATCACATTGCTCGACCTGCTGGCAACATTCTTCCGAATTCTTCTCATGTTCCTAGTAATTTATACAGTTTCTATCAGAAATTGGCCTTGGTCTCCCAGCCCAGGCTGTCAATTTCAGTCGATAACTAACATGCTATACTAACATGCTATACATAACTAACATGCAATTGGGACAGTGTTAAGGATCCTTTCTGCCCTGGTTAATGCTGAAAACGAATTGTCTTTTCATAAAAGGCTGCTCTTTAATTTTTTTTGCAGTCTTGCTGCTGGCCAGCTCAAACAAATTAATGTATGCTTTATATAATACACTGATATGCTGCACCTGATGAAAGCTTTGCAAAGGTTTGGCTTAATGGAAAGCCTACAAAGAGTGCTGTGAAGCAGCACACCGTTCTCCGGTGGTGGTTGTACAGCCCCCCGCAAAAGGCACTGTGCACTGAACTGGGGGCTTGTGGCAAGAATTCTTCCTTTGATGGTGGCTGTGTTACATGCCCTTCTCCAGCTCGGGGACCGGGCAAAGGGAGGGGAAACGTGCATCCCTGTGCAGGATTCTCAGCTGTGTCTCAGAAATATGCCCTGAGCAGCTGAGCTGGGTTCATAGCCATTTATCTCCAGCTCCTCTCTCTGCCCTCTTCTACTCAGGGCTCAGCTAACTAAATGCCTTTGGAAATGCTATTATCTCCTGTGCTCTCTGGGGCCAGGAGCAGCTTGAAGATTTATCATCTGGAACAGGAGGCTTTGTTTAGTTCTGTAAAGCACAGAACTGTTAAAGAAAGAACAAAAACTAAACCCCAGACCAAATGCAAAGCTCTCTTTACATCTCACGTCCTTTCTTTGCTTTCTCCCATCTGGGAACGTGTGTGCATTTGGTTTTGTAATGTGATTAAACACTGTCACATGATGAAATGGTTAGAGGAGATATACCTGCATCCGTAAAATAGGGATTGAACGTCCAAGGGGACAGGAGACATTCCTGCTGTAACTAAGTTGTGTAACTTGTTTCCTAGAGAGTGTTAGACAAGAGAACAGGTCAGATTCTCCAGTACAAACTTCATTTAAAGGATACCGCTGTGGTATATACCAAACGCAGCAGCACTGGTTCTGCCTTTTTTTCTGAAAGGTGTTGACATGCTTGCAAACTTTCTCTACGTGTGCAAAGCAAGGCTGAGAATCCAGGCTAGATCTGTGCCTGAGCTCACCGTCTGTATTCACTGGGTCATCAAAAAATGCTGATTTAGCAAACCCCGAACGCTGGGAGAAAAGGGAGGGGCTTGTTTATCTGGCTCTGAGTATTTCAGTTGGGATATTTTTGATGCTGCAAGTATTCTGTATGCGCCATCTCTAGCAGTGAATGTGACTGTCAGCCCTGTTGCAGACGGGCAGCTTGGCAGCACAACAGGGCCAATCAGCCTGTGGAAAGCCCTTTGCTCCATGTGCAACTAGTCCTTGTTTTTCTGTTCATCTGTCATTATGGCACTGCTGGTAGTGATGGCAGTCACACGTCAGGAGGTTCCGAGGTGTGATCAGGCAGGGAGAGCTTCCTTCTGGATCCCTTGCTTCTGCGCTGCAGTTTGCGTGAAATAAATAAGCTGTCAGCGGGACAGAATGGTTTTCTTTCCTCATGCAAAATCAGAGAGGGGAACAGCTTCACCTTTTTGCTCTTTTTGTCTTCCTAATGTGCTCTGCTTGGTATTGCATTTTCCTTACCCTTGCTCTGGTCAGATAGTTTCAGATACATGAGAGGCTAAATGAGAACAAACTCTCTTGTGAAATTTATTGCATCTTCTGCTTCTAATCAAGCCAGAAAAATAGAGCAACAGGCTTCCTTCTCTAATCCTCTTCTCTCCCTTCCAGTCCAGGCTGGAAACCAGAAGTACAACAAGGTAGAGGAATGCAGCAAAAAAAAAGTTAAAAAAAATGTCCTGGAACCTCTAAAAGGAGCGTGGTGTTTGGCCTGAGGCGATGGCTCAGGGTTACAGATGGGGCATGGGGGATTCTCCCCTCTCTCAAGCGTTTTCTGTTCCCTTTATTTCGTTGGGGTTTTTTGGTCCCCCTGACTCTCTCCATTTCAATTACTTTATTACCAGGATGGCAGTATGCACATGTTGCCAAAGTCAATATATCAAGCATCAGTGCCTAAGGCGGGCTTAAGAGCGGTAAAAGGGAAGAGCTGGTTTTGATCTATTGAGCCCATTTTTCTTCCTTCCTGGCTCGATAGCGAGCGCCAGTCACATACTGCTGCCCAAGGTTTGCTATGGAAAGCCACAAACGGGGTCTGAGCCAGGAAATTTCAGTTCCGGATCCCAGTCCTCCTGCAGCCCCGTCCTGAGATCAGCCAGGCGCTGGCGACCCATCCTGGGGGTGGCAGGCAGAGCGTGGTGGTGGAGGCAGCCCCCCGCCACTGCTCGCGAACGTGCTTCAGAGGCGTGGAAGAAACCAATGTAATAAATACAAAGAAGGGCTTGGAGTCCTAATTAGTCCTCATTTCTAGCCTGCTAGAATACCCATCTGTCACTCTTCGGCAATAATGAGATTTGAGAAGATTAACTGGATACTACTTAGGCTCCTAAACATGGCAGCTCAATAAGTGTGCTGCTGTTCAGCCTTAAGCTGTGCTTGCAGCAATTACACCCTAAGCAGGTTTATGTCTGGTTAGCGCTTGCATGGGAGTTGCCCAGAAAAATCTGCTGCAGGAATGGGGTGGGTGATTCAGAAGATGGCAGGCGCAGTATCAGTTCAGTCAAGTTGCTGCCTTGGCATCATTTAGGGAAACGTTGATGTTTGGGCACAGGGTAAAACAAGAGCCCCGATCCTTTAAAAAAAGCTCTGGTTTATCTTTTGTTCCTAGGGGATAGGGACTTTTTTACACATGTACACGCTGTGCTACGTCTTTCCCTTTCCAGAAGCAATTTCAGCTGGAGCCATGATTTGTTTTTTTTTACTCAGTGTCCTAAACTGTCACGTAGCATTGCTCTGCCCAGCTCCACAGCTGCCACCTCCCAGCCTGGAGGTGGGTGGAGTGAGTCTTGTATTTGCAGTTTGTGAAATATTTCAGGATGTAAGGTGCTCGTTAAATTATTGATGTGAACTCTTGGACATTAAAGACAGACGTGAACTGCAGCTCTGGATCCTAAGGGCTTTGGGGATTTTTCATGCATCTCTTACTACAGATTTGGACTCGCTGCAGGATGGTGGAAGGATTTAGCAGGTGGACAAAGGGTGACAGCAAGGCTTTTCTGTGCAACATTATATACCTATGAAGCAAATTTAAGTGAACCTTGGTAGAAAAAGGGGAGAGAGACACATATGTTTTCTTTGGGAGAATGGAAACATTCAGAAAAATGTGTTTCTGCCTCTTGACAGAGAATATTTGCAGGATATGAAAACTTTTTGTATCGTTGCGATTCAGGGGACAGTGCAGGTGCACCTGACATCAATTCCTGTGCTAAAGGAAAGATATTTTACCTTGTAAAGTGCCTTATTTCTACCCCTCCCTCAATTCTGCCCCCTTGAAAAGCGGCTCATAGCAATAGTGTTACTTGCTTTACCTCATGGTGACACCAGTGTGGAGGTCGGGACATTCAGCGCGGTCCTGTCTGTGCAGTGCTTTCAGCTCCTTGTTTGGGCTGCGATGGTGAAAAACAAGGCCTTGGCTGATGCGGGACAAGGGAGAGAAGGCAACAAGCGTGGCAATGCCCACTGCTGAGATCTCCGTGCAGCTTCGGGCGCTGCTCGCAATTTTACAGGGAACTGAATGCAAACAAAACCATGGGTATGGCAGGAAAATCCTCTCCAATGTTTGACGAAGGCTCCTGTGTTTGGGTTTGAAAGGGAAGTATTCAAGGAGCTTCTCCCTTCCCTTCCTCTCCCCTTCCCCACCCATTCTCCCCTCCCTGCGTCAGGGTGTTGTGGTTGCAGACAAACCTCCTGTTTATTATGGGGCGCAGGGAGGGGTGATGGCCGTCTCTGACCCTCTCCTTCCCTGGGCAGTTTGCGTGTTAATTAGCTTGTCCCAATGAGACAAGCCCACAGCCCGACAGAGCAGCGATTCAGCGGCCAAACAATGTCCAATTATCCCGACCCGGGAAGCAAGAGGCCAGCCCCCAGCACGTGGGCTCCGCATCCCTGGCCAGATGGCTCCTCGAACTCCCTTGGCCAGGCCAGTAACACCGCTTGGGGGATTTGACACGTGTCAGCAGTTTCAGCTGAGCACTTTTGCGAGCACGGTTGTCTGAAATATTGGGAACAGCTCCATGTGTTCCCGGGCAGTGCTGTCTGCTCCATGCCCTATGCTGAGGCAATGATCGGTGGCTAAAAGGGAGCGTGGATGTTCATGTGTGAAATGGGATTTTTGCACCCCCGGTTTGGCTTCCTTTATCCCGCATCTGGTTTGGTGACCTGGCAGAGACATAAGCACACCTTTTGCTTTTCTCTTTATATTCCTCTGTTTATACACCAATGAAGGCTGAGTTGCTCAGATTGGAGTTCGAATTGGGTAGAGCAAAGGAGGTGGTAGGAGTCACACTGGTGGCAAGCTCTGCTCCTCCCACTGCTTGACTCAGTGAGACACCTTAGGCCACTCCTTTTTCCACATCTTACCTCCCTCAGTGGTTAATGGTGCTGGTATCATCTTCTTTTTGGTACAAAGTTCTCAGTATTATTAATATTGTTTTTTTATTATTATTATTAAATATGAAAGCTCTCAGCTGTTTTCATCACCTAGTACTGAAAAGTGGGTTCTTATAGCTGTGGGGATTGCCACATTGGATGACAGTGAGGGCAGAAAAGGATGGTGCTCCCAGTTTGCCTGTCTCAGGCAAAAACCTCAGAGGGAGATGTAAGGAACATTGGGGTGGCATTACATACCTAGAGAGGAAGGTTGCTAGCTCTTCCTTCTTAGTGAGACCTCTGCCCTGATACGTGACATTTTAGCTTTGAAGAGAACATGACAGCCATTTACCAACTAACCTCTGGGTCTAGGAAATAGAAAAACAATGCAGCATCTATCTGAAATAGCAGAAGAGATTACCCTAAACTGGAATTTGGCCAGGATGCTGTCTTTAGTTCTGCTAATCTTGCAAAAAAAAAAAAAAAAAAGGAGAAAGGTGCTACAAAGACTTTCTGCAAGCCTGCAATCTTCATTTTATAGTGTCTGATTTAGAAGGGAGAATATGCAATAACACAGCTTTCTCTTTGCACGCCATGGGAAATGGTTCGTTCCTGGCTTATAGAAAGGACTGCCCCTTACAGCTCACCAGCAGCCATTTGAATTGATTCTAGCTTTTGGACCAGAAACAACCTTAGATTATTGATAGAAGTTAATGGTAATGCATCCAAAGAAACAGCTGGGAGGGAAGAAGTACAGCAGAGAAATGAAAAAGGAGACCGGAGGGAATGAATGGGGAAAGGAAATAAGGGCAAAGGTGGAGTGGAGAAACTATATGAGGAAATCCCAGTATGCTTAAAAGCAGAGGAGGGAAAGGTTGGAAAAACTAGCCTGAGAGCAAAACTGGCCCTATTGGAACAACTGGAGGCTGCCAATGAGTGGCACAAGAGAGAGGGCTTTGAGTGGGAACAAAATTCAAAATCCTTGCAGTTTTGGTAGTAGAGGTAGAGCAGATGAAGAGACGCTTTTCTGGGTACAGACAGCTGGAGGATAGACAGGAATAGTGTAACAGGGGAGAGTAAAGGAAGGTGCTCACAATGCCAACAATTCTTGTTATCCAAAACTCCACTTCCAGATTCTTAACCAAAACTGAGCCAGGGCAAGATGTGAGGGAATTATTTCTGGCTCCTTTCACCCCTTGAAACAAGCTTGGTTTTGGAAAGTGCAAGGAGATGCCATTGAGTTACTGCATTGTGAGTGATGCATTTTTTCAGCAGCTAACTACAGTTTTTCATTCCCCCTTTGGTGCCTAACTGATGTTAAAATGAGCTTCAGTCTCTGATCAGTTCCAGAGTCTATGGGCGTGAGCAAGAGCAGCTTTGTCTCGCTTGGATAAGCTTGCAATACTTAACATTTAAATGTGCTCGGCTTCATTGCCTGCTGAGGGCATGCGGTGCCTCAGCTTCCTTTGCTTTGGAAGCCTGAGCTGTGAATCAAAGCTTCTCTGATTTTGCAATCTTAAATAAGTTCTTGCTTTTAAATCATGCTGTTCATCCCCCTTTGAGATAGACCTGTACAAGGAGATGAACTTAGCCTGGCTTTTTTTTTTTCCTCTGAAACCCATCAGCCATGAACTAATATCAGGATACAGGTCTTGGCCTGAAGTGTGTGGCTCAGCTGTGTTGGCTGCAGAGAACTGCAAAGGCAAAGAGATGATTGACTTGTACAGCAGGACTGTAGCTATCAAAATGTAAGGAAGTTTGATTAAGTATGATCTCAACGCCCTTTTCCTGCAACACCCCTTCTTGTGTTTGCAATGTGTTTGTTAGTGTCTCAAAGCCTCTAGTACAGCAAGATCCAGGAGTCAGAAAGACAAAAGAAACACAGCCCAGATACCCAACTCCTTGGCATTTGCCTTTGAAGAAACAGTGCATTAAACGTTTTTTTTTTTTTGTTGTTGCTTCCTCTTTCCTTGCTTCCCCCAATCTTTGTTATTCCCAGCAACGACCGTATTTACTTATTTGTCTCTTCCCAAACCACTGGACAGACAGCGGCTTCAGCAGGGAGCAGTTTAGCAGGACTGCTGGAGTGGGCAAAACAATGGGGCTTTAATCCGGGTGCCTCCAGCAGCCGCTGCTGGCCAGAGGTTTCTCTGAATTCCCAACATGGAACAGTTGCCTCTTTCATGAAGTGCCTGTGGGATGAGCACAGGATTGCTACACCCAAAGCATTTTCATGCAGCAACGGCTCTCTGAAAGGAAACACTGCTGAGGACACCGCCTGCAACGCCCCAAGCTACTGGGGTGTCCAGTATGAGAGCCTCTTTCTTCCAGGCCTGGGCTGTGTTTGCCTTCCATATGCAATCTGTGAATAGCTTGAGTCTGGAAAGCGTTTAGGAAAGCATCTAACTTTTAAAGGAGGAAAAAAAGGGAGGAGAAAAAAAAAAGAAAACGTCAGGGGTAATGAAATAGTTTCCAATGACTTGATGCAGTGTGGCCAAGCCATTTGTAATAATTTCCTTTAAATTCCTTTTATATAGAAAGAATTAAATATGAAATCATGAAGCAGGAAGCAGTCATCCTGCCAGCCAGTGACATGTACCGAGAGATCAGAGCAAAGTGAGAAAGACACAGAACAGCAGGAGACTTGCAAAACCCTTTTTTAGCCCTCTCTTTTTCTTCCTCTTTTTGTTTAGTGTACACATCCATGTAGTACTAACATTTCTTACCCAAAAGAAGCTGCGGGAATCTCCTGCTGTTCCTTTTCTCTCCAATGACAGCCCTGAACCTTCCTGTCTTGATGTGTCTCATCTGTCCATATTTCCTGATAGATTTTGCAGTTCCCACATGTTTGGATACCTGATTCATCTCAAAGGAGACTGTGAAACATTAAGTATTTTTAAATACCCAGGTTTATAATTGCTTTGTTTAACTTTGCAACATTCTGAACTCATGTAAGGCAATAATAAAAATCACTGCTTTTTTCCTTCAAAGGATTTTGCTGTTGCCACTTCTAAATTTCTGTGTGTGCAATGGCTTTTGCCTTTGCGCTAGCAAGGTTGTAACATTCCTGTTTCCCGAATTCATGTTTTTCCAATTCTCGTTTTCAAACCCTCTGTAAAGATTCATGTCAGGAGTGCCCAGGCTGTTGTGTAAAAGAGGACTGAGGTTACACAAGTGCTAACAAATCAAAGTTAAGGAATTTCCCCAACAAAACCTGAAATCAGAAGAAAAAAGACGTCATGTCTGTTGTCTACAAAGGTCTGCAAGTCTAGAAAGCTGACTTGAGTTGCACCTGAGTTTTGCATATCTCAGGAGCCTGCTTGGATTACACTCCAAGCACTGGAGTCTGGCACTGGTCTGGCACTGGCCTCTGCTGTCTCCTGCCCAAAGTGGGGGATGAAGATGCCTGTCTGGAGCCCAGCTCATTTTGAACTGGTTCTTCTCAGATTGCTCTGATCAGGGTTGAATTTGAAGTACAAACGCTTGAGTTCAAGTTCCCTGAAATCCAGGGTGTTCAGCTGCAGGGTTTTTATCGGAATCTCTCTCTAGCTTGGCTCCAAGGAAAGGGAGAGTGAACACTACAGGCCAGGAGCCTACAGGTGCAAAAAATTATAGGCTTTAAAATGTCACTAGCTGAGCACATAATGGATATTCTTTGTATTTTATGATTAGCTGTTGTGTTTTGTTGGCCAATGCTGCCTTCCTGATGCGATTTATAAAGGAGTCTCAAGTTCTGGCCAGGCAAGCCAGATTCAAAAGTGGGTTCCCTGGGAATGTCGCTATCTTTTACAACATTTCCTTTGTTTCTTCTGAGCGGGACAAACTTGCTGATATACACCTGGCTGTCACTCCCACCCTCTTTGCCATCTTCCCTTCCAGCCTGAGTCCGGCAAGACATCATCCACCCAAACGTCTGCTTGCATACTGCAAAACCAAGGGGACAGTAATGAACCAAGCTATGCTGCTCAATCATGCCATTATGCCCAGCATTTCAGATCAAGGGTAGTGCATTATGTGCAGGATTCATACAACTGACTCCCATCTCTACCTAGAGCCATCCTAAAACCTGGAATGGCCCAAATGCTGCATGTGTGTCTGTGCACGAAGGTGTCTGTGCTGCACATGCAGCGTGAAACCAGGCTCTAACTCTGCATGGGACTATCTGGGACCAGGGGACCGGGGCATTGGTCTATACTCCATGACAGCTGTGTCTGCACTTCATGCATTCATATTGATGTGTTTCCCTGCAGCCCCTTTCCTGCTCTGCTCAGGTGGGCCAGAGGCACAGCTGGCCTGACTGAATGTCCCCTGCCCGGCTGTCCTCTGGTCTATGAAGCTGTGGAGTGGAAGGGAACGTGCAGGGCTGTGGGGCAAAGTTGGATGGTGCAGGGCTGGACAAGCCAAGGGATGCTTTTAGGAACATGCTTCTTGGCTGCACGGTGCACCACAGGCCTTCCTGAGCATGCCACTCTTGGTACCCTATGTGTCCTTTGAAGTGCTCCAACACATGGGGACCCTCACAGTGGGACACAAGAAGTATAAGGGATTCACATGCTGGCAGAGAAAGGGTGTCTTCATTTCATTACTGTGGCTCTGAGAAGTTTTTCCAGCACCTTGCAACACTCTGACACTTTGCCTCCATTTCAGCATACTGCCTTTTACCGTTGAGCTCCTCCAGAAGCACAGGCTGCGTGGCATCGGGCCAGCTTCTGACCTCAGTGACACTAGGAGAAATCTGGGATGCTGCAGCCAACTGGTGTGGAAGTACTACAAGTCTGCATATACAGCAAGAGTTCCCAGCCGTGAAGGGGCTCATGATTTAGGCTGGTGAAACAGCAGAACAAAAGCAGCGTCTACGTGACTTGGGTACTTGCGAATCTCCCCTGTGACAAAGTGCATCTCTGAGATCCACACTTTCCCTTTTACCAGCAGAGTAAGCCATGAATTAGCTCCAGGGAAGTCCAAGGAATGCACCAGGACAGAACTGGTGTCCAGAGTAAAAAAAAGAATGAAATTGTAGGTGGATTTATCAACAACGCTCTTGTAATTGACTGTAGTTGGCATTGAAGATGGTGGTAATATCAACGCCAAGAGAAGTAGATTGTGTCAGCCTAAATCTCTGGTGGGACAGACTGCTGAGAAAGTATTGGTGAGGCTGCGTATGTATCAGAGGAGCACTCAAGTTGAAAGCTTCAAGGACAGTGCCTGGAGGAGAGGTTCTGGAGACCTGGAGACAAGGCATTGTCTGTTTTGAGAGTGCTTGACCACAGAATGACCTTCCTTAAATGAAGCCAAGCTGCAGACAAATAGGATCTTTTTTGAGATATGCTGCAAAATTCCTCTTTGGCCAGGGCCCTTTTCTGCTGTAATTGGAGAAAATGAATTAGCAGTGGGAAAAAGCATTGTGGTAGGAAAAGAGCGATTGAACCAGAGAGGTGCAGAGCAGAGAGCATGAAAAGCCTCAGCTAATTTCTAAATATGATCACATCCTTAACAGGGTGTCTACCAGGGAACTGCAGTAGAGCAGCACTACTCGGGCTCTTCAGGCTCAAGCCAAGCACATTGTTTTGGAACAGCTGAGAAACCACAGCTGATATTTTGCAGCATCTCGGCAAGCCCAGCAGAGAGAGAGCAGCACACACATCCTGGAAGCCCTGAGGCTCCCCCTTGGTACAAACACTTCAGGTGGGCAGAGGAGTGATGCTAAGGCAACCCTTACTGGCCAGTACGGGCTAAAAGTGGTTCCTGTGATGGGGCAGAGAAAAGTGGCCTGTGGTTGGTAGTGGACTCATAGCCTATCTTTTTCCCTGTCCTTCCTGTGAACCGCCCCTGTGATGCTGTGACAGCAGGCTGGCACGTTTTGCGGGTACTTCCCACAGCTCAGGCAAGGAGCAACACGGGTCAGGATGGCTGGCAGTGCTGTCTGCCCTCACCCTGCAGCGCAGCCAGCACTGAGCAAGGAACAGCCCATAGCCAGGGAGGTCCCACATCATCTCAGAGCGGTGCCGGGGCAATCTGGGCAGGTGACAGAAGGTTTCTGGGATAGGACATGCCTGTGTCCCCCCACTTCGATTTAAGAGAAGCCATTTCCACTTGGAAGTCAGCAGAGAGCTAGAATAGCCGTGAGAGCTGTGAGCTCTGACAGCGCTGCAGCCTGTTGGCTCAGGAGGCAACGGTAACACATGTATTTTGGATCTTCCTCCAGACAAAGCAACGAATGTCTGAAGGGGTGGATATCCATCCCAGTATCTGAGGACAGCCCAGAGTTCCCAGCATGGTTTCCTGTCCTCCTGGCAGCATGGGCAGCTGCTGGTTTGGAACAGACAGCCTGTGTGTCCTTGTGTGAGCCAGGGCAGCTGGAGGTGGATTTGTTTTCTGTTGATTTCATGGCAGTGTTGCTGCTTCAGGCCACTGCCTTGGTGTGAGGAACAACATCCTAGAGGAGACACCCAGTAAATTGCTGACTGCTCCACGGGTACCCAATCTGCATGCCCAGCGTGGGAAGTGGTCAGACCACCCTGACGGCATCAACAAAGCCATCATGTTTGCTGCCATTTCAAGGGAACAGAGAAGGGAAAAAAAGCTGGCAACAAAAGCTAGGAACAGAAGTCTTTGATCTAGTTTAGAGTGGCAGTTGGAAGATACGGGCCTGAATCATAAATGCCAGATCCAAGTGCCTTTTTGCTGGGGAGGGATTTTAGACCTCTGTCCGTGTCCCAAAGGTGGGACTTGAGTTTGGTCTCCATGGGAAGATTATGCTGAAAACTGAGTGCCCTGTGAAATGAAAATGAAAGGTAAAGAAAGGAAACCAATGGACTGGAAACCAGTTGAGGAGATGAAAGAAGTCAGAAGACAGGGAAGGCAGTAAGTTTGGTATAACTCATCTGTGAACAGACAGGACATCTTTTCCAGAGAATTCGGGCCTCTTCTGCCACCCCCCACCAACCTCCCTTCCCTGAAATGATCAGAAATAATGCAGTTTCTCCCCAGATGGCCTCTGGGTAGCTTCTTGCCATTATTGTGGTATTTAGTTATAAGAGAAACACTCAAGAGGAAAAAAAAGAAAAGAATTAGAAGTGAGACCAAGCCACAAAGCATGGATCCAGTTCCAAGCATTCCCAGTCTGGTCTTTTGGTACAAGGCTAACTTTTAGGACAACCAACCCAAAAGGTTGCTCCAAGAATCTGATCGGTGATCTCTGACTCAAATGTCCTTCTGAGATTTTAGCCTGTGTGTCCAGATTTTGTCTAGAAGTTTGGGT
Source organism: Chionis minor (assembly GCA_013398295.1). Lineage (NCBI taxonomy): Eukaryota > Metazoa > Chordata > Aves > Charadriiformes > Chionidae > Chionis > Chionis minor. The sequence continues at coordinate 295,852 of VZSF01003928.1, read as the reverse complement.
AGGGAGGGTCCTTCTGGTTTGGTAGAAGCCTGGGAAGAATTGAGCCTGTCCCAGAAAAACACGTGTGTGAGATTTTCAACTCACCTTTCTGGGTCAGTGATTCTGATAAGCCAGTTGCAATCTCTGCGTGCTTTACCAACTTCTGAACTTTTGAAGGTGTTTCTATTTACCAGGAGTTCAGATACAAGAAAACTGGCTGTGTGGTTTAGTTACAGAGCGGGAATCAAAGCCGAGGGCTCTAACCTTAACTCTTCCACTAACTCATTGCATGACCTCAGGCTGCCAGCTCATTTCTGTTTCTCATTTTTTGCACCTATGGGATGAGAATGATACTTATCCTCTGTTAATTCATGACTCCTTGCCAAGGGGTTAGATTTTTTGCTGATGGAAGCAAAGCACATTCTGTGAGACTGCTGGGGTTTTATCCTCACAATGGGGGACGTGAGATACAAGCAAGATTTCAAATGAGGGTTTTTTATATCCTGAGGGTTGAAAAGCAAACCCTAGGACACTTGCCTCCTTTTTCTCTTGTTCGTTGATGAGAAACACACACAATATTCTGGGCTTCAGCTTGCAAGGAATGGTGCTGCGTTCCTCAGAAGTGTACAGAGAGGAGCAAACACTAGCCAGTCATTGGTGATATCACTTGATACCCATTAGAGCTTGTTCCTGTTTTGCTCTGTGCTCCATCTTCCCCTACCACAAGACTTCCTTTCATCCGGAATCTGAATAAAAAAGTAGAGACTTCCCTTAAATTAAATTTCCCCAAAAGGTTATACTACATTGAAAATAATGATATGGAAGTGAGCATATTTCACCTTCTAGAAACAATATATTTGAGTGTTTCTTTGGTTGAAAAATCGAGCTGAATCCCTGTGTTCCGGTGAAACATGTTGATTCTGTGAAATGCGCACATTCCCACTGGAAAATCATTCTGCTGGAAGATTTTCAAGTAGTCTTTCTTCCCTCATGCTTTAGTATCCAATTTAAACTCCAGCTGCTGGTTGCGGTTGTCCCTTGTTGTAGTGAGTGCTGGCACTATATACTTTCCTTTATAATTAAAACAGCAAGCTCTTCCAGGGGATCTTGCTGTGGCCTAAAAGGCGTCTCCTGATAATGACATGGGAAAGCTGGCAAGATTGTTTTGTTTTTGTCACAGCGACCTGTGCAGGACCGTTCCCTTCAGGGTAATCTCCTGCCTAATTTTAAATATCCAGGCAGCGTGGTTCCCGCCCCCTCCCTTGAGAAGGCAGTTCTACAACATGATACTATGTCTCACTCTTCGGAGGTTTTTCCTACCATTCGACCTAAGTTTCCCCTCATAATTTCATTCACTCACTCCTAGTTACAACCCCTTGATCATCCAGAGCGAGCCCTTTCCCTCGGTGGTATTTGCACACCGTGCAGACTGCTGTTGTGCGAGCTCTCTTCTCTCCTGTTAATTTGGGCCAGCTGTGCCTATTTACCACTGCCACTTTGTTCTTCCTTGCAAGTCAGTCCCTGTGGATCATTAGAGTTTCTGCTCCTTTTCTCTTCCTCCTCCCCACATGCAGCATGGTATCCTGTTTTCCTTGTAACTGCAGCCATGCTATGGGACTAAAAGATTCAAGGATTTTTCCATTAATAATCCCCACGCCCTTTTCCTGGTCAGTACATTGCTTAAGAGGGATTGAGGTAATTCATTCACGAATAGCAAGCCGTACTAAAAGCAAGGGAGAGCACGACAGGAAAATGTGAGCTTGGTGGAGCCTGTTTCTCTTGCACACTCCTTCGTCAAAGTGCGGTTTTGCTCCGCGAGCAGCTTTGGAAACAGGGACCCAGCCTGCAAAGCGCTCACAGGTTTTTGCTGCCACTGACAGCTGATGGGCACCTTCCAGAAAAGCCACTGGCACCATGTAGGCTGGAGATCCCTAAAAAGCACAGGGGGGGGTCTCCTCTCCTGGTCCCCCAACCTGCTCTCATATGTGAGCAGCAGCCTGACCACAGCTGAGCTCAGCCACGCGGGGCGCATCTTCTGCGGCTGGGAACATTTCCCTAAACGCCAGCGCCGCGAATTTCAGTGGCCCCGGCCAACTTCTGCTGTGAGAACATAGATGGGCTATTTTCCTTTGCATCTTACACCCGCACCAGCCATCAAGATTTTGCAATTGCACCTTGAGTAAGAATTTATGCTTGTGAAGAAAACTCAAGCTCCAGTTCACTCTCTTGCAACTCTGCCAGCTCTGCCAGACTTGGGGCCACATCTGCTGCTGGCTACAGTTGCGTAAAGCTGGAGTAATTCCGTCAGCCTCTGTGGCAATTTATGGCTAGAAATTGGAACTGTAACCCTTTGCTTAGTTCCTACAGTGACACAGGAAGGTGACCAGGCAATGGATAGGAAAAGAAGGAGAAAATCACATTATAACAATACATTTTATTGAAATATACATTAAACTCATCCCAGAGGACCATTAAAAGCAGTAGTTGAGACTCTAAGGGACGGGTCTTGTTCTGGTTGTTGCTAGGGAGCCCTTAGTAAATCCCCTGCCCACTCCACCTGCTTGGCTATAGTTTTAGGTGGGGTATAGAAAATGCTGGAGAACTGTTTCCCCAGCCATGGGAAACCTCTGTTTGCAGGGGAACATGTCCTAATGCAAGGCAGCTCCTCGCCCTGTGTGGGAGGCCACGGGAGCCCTGTGGCTAAAATGCAGCAGAAGGCAGGCAATGCTGCTGCCATGGCTGGCCGTGCCCCTCGTGCTCTGCCCTGTTGTGTGCACCCAGCATAACGGAGCCTGTAATCACATGTTCCCGGCCTGTTTCTTACACTGTGCAGCAAACCAATGACCTCCTGGTGGCAGCTGGGACAAGCCCATCGGCTTCTCTAGTGGGACAAATGTAAACTGTGAATGCCACGGAGTGGGGGAGGTCCGAAATGGTGTGTTCTTAGGTTTTCCCTTCTCTGCTGGGGCAGTGGCTCGTGCAATGGCAGTTTGTGGAGCTGAAGTGCTTCAGCTTGGCATAAGCTGTGTTCTGCAATCATTGTCCAGTTTCTCCACTGTTGATGAAACAGTGCTGGCAGTGGTAGAGATTCCTTAATTTGAAAGAATAAAAATGAAGGCAATGGTCTAGGGTAAAGGTCTTGGCATCTCCCACAGCTTATGACAGTGCCACTGGAGCACGGGGGCCGTGGCTGCAGCTTTTCTTTTGTGAGCTTACATTCCTTAGCAGTGGGAAATCAGCAGCTGTAATTAGTCTCTGATGTTCTCTGCTAATAAGTGATTTCTCTGGTACTTGCAAATACCAGCATCCCTGAGTTGTAGCTCTATTGTTTTGACCTCTTATCTCTTCTCTCTCCTCCTCATTGAGAGAGGCCCCAGATGTTCTTCAACACTGCTAGGAAAAAAAACCCCATCCACCTCTGCTCCTCCCCATTATATCCCTGTATCCCTGTCTCCACTACCTTTTTTTTTTTTTTTTTTCTCTCCCCCCAGCCCCCGCTGTATAGGAAAATGGCTCCTGCTAGCCCTCATGGAAAAGGACACAGATGCCGGCAGGAAGCCCATTTGCTTTGGGAGGAAGAGGGGCCTGACATCAACAGGAAGCGCTGTGCGGCAGCGCTGCTCCTGCCTCCAAGCGAGGGGGGCCTTGAAAACAATGTCAGCTTGCAGTTTAGGACTGGCCGGCAGGAAACGCATACATGCTGGTGTTTGCAGTGCAGAGGAAATGATAAGCACTACCTGGCCTCACTTGGAGCAGAGATAGCGCCATGAAAAAAAAAAAAAAAGAAAAAAAAAAAGGGGGGGGGGAAGGAAAGAGGTTGTTTTTCTTCACGCTGGTTCAGAGCCTGTCCTTTGCCAAATGGAAAACAAAATAAAGAGCAAAGTATGGAATGTATCAGGAATCTGTTGGGGGGGCTTGGAAACTGAGGAGTAAAATTGCAAAGTGACTAGATTAACTACTTTAGTAACAGCTGGATATTGGGGTTTTTCCCCCATTGTTAACACTGAGAATGACCCTCAGCTTGATAACCCCTGGCATGCACATTTATTGAGAGATGAAGGGAGGGGAAGGTTTGTATCCCATGTGGAACCAAGGGGATTTTCTGCGTGGTAGAAAAGTCATGGAGACAACTGCTCCTGCTGGGGGCAGAAGCGTAGCATGTAGCTGTCTCTCCTGACTTGTCCCTACTAGGTGAGGCAACAGAAGCCTGTTTGGGGAATAAGAAGATGGCACCATGCTGTAATAGTTTGTTCAGCTTTGTTTCTTTTCCCCTTTATCCATAAAAGCCGTATCGTGCCTCCTTTTATCACTGACCTTCTGACAGAACTAGTTTCTGTTTCTGATACCCTTACCCTTCTGCCAGGCAGTTGCAGAGGTACAGTTCTTGCAGGTCAGCCTTGGAGAAACCATGCCGTAGGCTCTGAGCGCATCTCAGCAGTTGTGTGCTGACATCCTGGGGTGGAGGTAGACACAAACAGTGTGGCAGGAAATATTTTCTTCTAAACAATCCCAGCCCAGCATCAGTCTCTAGAAGGCTGGGTGGCTGTGTGACACCATCTGCGAATGCTCTTCTGCCTCCTCTGCTGTCCTTGATGATTCTTGCAGGCTTTGGAGAGAGAGAGCGAGCTGTCCTCTTGCAACATATGCAAAGTGTTGGTCTGCCACAAGGCTGGCAGACGGAGCAGTGCTGTATTCCCTGCTGTTTCTGAAAGAAGCCGTGAAGGTGCAGCACCCCATCCAGATGTTGGAGCCAGGCTACTCAGAAGCTTCTTTTAGAGCTCATTACCCTCCCTGGTGTATGGAAAGGAAAATACAATCTCTGCGATCAAGGCTGTAAGGTATACTTTCGAGGACTGCAGCCTCTGGAGATGAAAAGCTGTAGCCAAAATGACCCATATTCCATAGGCTACACTTCTTAACTAAGCTACTGAGTGAAGTCAACATACTGATCCTGGTTCTGGACTTGCTGATGTAAAAATCCATGCACGCTTGAGGAATCGACCCCCAAACCAACACGTTTCCTTGGCGGAGAGTAAATACTTCAGCCAGAAAGGCCTTCAGCACAGTAGCAACATGGAGGGCAATGCACTATCTAAATGCACCTTGCCTGGGAAGGGAGAGTGTGCAAAATGCCACATTTTTGGCAATGACTTATTCTCTGACTGGCTGAGCAAGCCTCAACAAGCAAGAGCACCAGCCTGTAGTGATGTATCTCCCAGACCTATGACATCAGCCTAGCAAGACTTCTGCAGCTTTTGACTCTGTAAACATCACTTTTAGGTAGTAGGCTTTGACTGACACCTTATTAAAAAAAAGCTCTTTCTGTCAGAAGAATTACCTGGTAATGTACTTGAAAGCCTCTCACACCTCCATATATACGCACGTAACTGTGTATGTAAAAATACATGGATATTTGTGTATGTATGCACACACATGTATATGTTGATATATGCATAGATATACATTTGTCTGTGTATAGAGGTATGTGTGTCTGAGCAGGTGCTACTTCTGGCAGAATTTTCTCCATGCTGCTTGGACACAGAAACAGACCACAGGCTGGGGTGATCATATGCCCTGGGCATTGCTTAGGATGGGTAGAACAGCCCCTGGTTTCACCAGACAAACATCAGCAATCCGAGTCACCCACAGCTTAATCCTCTTCAAATAAAGACTGACTTGTTTTCAGCCTTCCCTGAGCAGGGCTGGGAGGAGCATTTCTCAGTGACCTTCTACAGCCAGCAGCAGTCTTAATTCTCCTCTCTGTGTTGAACCTCACAGCATCATTTTAGGCTCCTGTAAAGCTGGTGAAAATGCTTCTATCATTCCTACACCTCGTTTGCTAGTATTTGCATGCCACAGTAAGAGGTAAGAGGTAAGAGAGAGTAGAACAAACAGATTTTTTTTTTCCTCTTGTGGAAAATGCTGCTGAATTCAATGGGATTTTTTGTATAAGTGTGGTCCTTTGGGTCAGGCCCAGACAGCCTTGTAATGAAAACACTCAGTCTAAATATATGCTCAGCAACCGAGCAAAGATGGAATGGATTTTGTGCTGCCTGGCTTCAAACTATAATGACTGATTATTGCTAGTGCCTTTGCATGTTTGTTTTCAATCAGGTTGACATCATAAAGCCTTATTTACTTTTTCCCAAAAGTCTGTTTTCATTTGCCTTTCACTTCTCATTTGCAGCTTTTACGGGTTTGTATTTAGGCTCCTCATCTGTCTGTCTGTGATATATAATGATCCTCAGCAATTTTCCCTGCTCTTTGCCCTAAGTTGTTGACTATCTGTAAAACAGCCCATTTGGAATAACCTCTGGAAATTGCTGTATCCACTCTTCACTAGGAGAGCCCTAGAGGCAAGATCAGTGAGAGGCCTGAGTGAAAGAACATTGCTGCATAATCTAGTGTCAGTCTGCATCAGTCCATCAGTGCGACAGAGAGCAAAATAAAAAGCAGATAAAAGATATAAATATGTGCTGTGAGATTCAGCCATGCAATTCTTCATCCATGTGATGAGAGCTTAGTCCAGGACCAGCTTCTCAGTGACTTCATACCTTGCTACCAAACATTAACCTGGGCTCTTGCTGGGGTGATTGGCCCCTGCTCTCCCTTTCAGACACCTGAGCTCATTGGCACTGCCATCCTGCATTAGCTGGCACAGCTGGATGTGTGCTTTAAAGCTTGGGAATGACTGTCATGTATGACTTGCTGTGCAGCAAGCGTGGAAGAAAAACCATGAGTGCTGACAGACCTCTAGCCTACCCTTGAACATTCAAAGGCACAACAATAATTTCCTGGGGAAGAACCACAGACAGAACTGCAGAAAAGCTCACCTTGCTGCATCACCAGAGTTCATGAGACAACTGCCCAGCTCATTGCTTTGCTCCGTTTCTTCACCAGCAGGATAAAAGCAGCATCATTTTTCTTGAAGCCTCCTAAAAGCACGTATTTGGGAATTAGTGGCTTTGTTAACAGCATGCCATCACTACGAAAATGGACTACGGATCTCTCTAACATTGAGATAGCATGACAGAACAGCACAGAAACTACAGACAGATTCTATATCCTATAGAGATTGCTATAGAATTCAGGGTATGGAGCTGGTGCTTGTGAAAGGCACAGTACAAAGGACTTAAAAAACTGTTTAACTAGTAACTGGTACTTTTCAGATGTACGTTAAGATTTAAGCACCCAGATTTTCTTTCTAACAGCCCCAAAAGGCTTCCTTATAAAGAGAAACCTGGAATCCCTGTGGCACACTAAAGCCTGAGTGGAAAAGGTATAAGGAACAAGCTAACACTGACAGCCAGGCAGGGAATGTGCGTTGACCCCCTTGAATTGCCTTTCTCCAGATTCTGGGATCCTAAGAATCCCATGTAAGAGTTCCCATGTGTCAAGGGAGATGTTGGTTTCTACATTCTTTTTTACAGTCAAAAATGGGTGTAAGAGCTTACAAGTCACCTCTAGAGTAATTTTGGGACTGTAAGAAGGTGAGCAAGTCTGTCTCAGCAGGCTCAGGTAGAAGATGGAGACTGTGCACTGTTTGTTTTCTAACTTACTTCTGAACCCCTCATAGATGAAAACATATAGATCAAAAGCTGTTGAGAGGAGGAAAAAACTTACAAAGTCCATATATTTTCCTTGCTTTGTTGCCAACCGTTAATTAGGTTAGTGTGATTTACATTGGTGTCCACGCTTAAGAAGAGAGTGAAGAAAGGAAGGAAAACATGATACAGCGTGACACCTGCAGTTCATAATCTTGCTGACTGATCTGGATCAAAGACGGCGGGCACTGAAGAGACCTCAAATGGCACCTACATCGCCGGCTGTCTGTCCCAGTGCTCAACACTTACCTGCTCTCTTCCCTTGCAGACTGCTTCTCCCAGCTGCCGTGAGCTGCCGCATCGGCATTGCCCCACTCATGCCTGTGCTCCATCAGCCTCTGATACTGCCTTTGGATTTGGTAGTGTTGTTAGTCCATACTGTCAGAAATAAGGTTAAGAGCAGAATCCCTGCCTCACAGCCTTCTTATCCTCGTAGTATCTAGGCATTTGCCACGATGGAGGTCAATTCATTACATGCAGTTTCAAAACTATCCTGATCTTTTACATGTGTCCCTTTTCCGAGACAACATAAATTATCCCATTACGCCTATGTCCAGAATTAATTACCCCAATTGCTTGTGCTGTGGTGAACAAAACACTGTATGATATCCACCCTAATCTGCTGTGGATTAGAGTTGTTAGGATTCAAATGTCTAGCTGAGGCCATGCACAGCTTATTGTCTCTCCCTGCAGAACCTAAGCCACTGTTTTCCGAGGTGGCTGTACCAGAAAGTCATAAAAGTTAGGAGGAGAGATATCCTGTTCAGTTATCTGCACTTTTTTTGCAGGAAACCCACAGCAGGATGTTTCCCTAACAAAACTGTCCTAGTATTTAGTACAACCTCTTTTCAAAAGTGCCTGCATGACAGAATCTGCCGGCTATGTCAAGGTACTAGTTACATTTCAGAGGGGCATGGTGACCGCCAGGGTTGAGAGTCAGCATTCAATGTCTGCTTGTGCACTGCTTTCTCTTACGCTTTCTTTGATGTGTGCCGTTGATGAGCTGGCCAGGTCTGCTGCAGGCTCTTTCATTTCTGCCTGGAACATCACAGTCGTCAGATCTGCTCTGGAAAATCAGGTGTTCCTACATGCCTTTTTAAGATACGTGAGATGTAACTTGGATATAATATCAATGGGAAAAAAACCCCATGACAGTGGCACCATTGACTTCATTCAAACTCACACTGGGCCTGCAGGCTGTGTTGAAATGCATTTGCTTGAAATCAGAGTGCCACATCCCAAACAGTGCTCAGCGTTTCCACTTCCTGCTCAGGCCGTGGAGGGTGATGGCTCGCAGCATCTGACAGATTCGAGATTTTCCTACATCTTTGCCCACCAGAATCACAACTGCATTCAGGATGGTGCTTTCATTGCGGGGAACGGCACTGTTGTGCTAACCTTCGTGACATTGCAGAGACATTTCCCACAGAAGCAGAGGAAAAAAAAATACGAAGAGTGTGACTTACATGGTGATTCAGTTGTGCTGTCCATGCAGACAGGATCACCTCGGCGCCAGCTATTCGTCTTTTTTTAACTATGTTTATGGCAGTTAAGGGAGAAGAGGGGAGGAGGACTCTAACAAGGTGATTTGTTTTTAAGCCTGTTTGGTGGTGTTTAGCTATCTCACGCTATTCAAACACAGGTGTGTGTGTGTGTGCGCATAGGGGGGGTTGCGGTAGCTCAGCACTAACGGCCAAACTAAACACTGGAATTTCATGGTGAGACAGTTTATTTTTTGTTCTTCTGTAAAATGAATTTAGTGCTGGTGAAAAATATGCATAGACATCCTGGAGACTGAAGCCCTCTGTTTGTCCTTGTAGCAGTTACGTCCAGGCAGGGCAAACCCTCCCCATCCCCAGCTCTGCCAACACACTTCATCAGCAGAAGAGTTCCACTGCAGCAGTTTCAGATGCTGTCGTCCCTTCCATCCCTGGCCACCGCTGACAAGGAGACAGTGGATGGCAAAGGAGATGATACCTGTGGGCGAGGCAGGATTAGTCCTTACCTGCCACAGGTTAGGGCTATGCATTGTGAAGCAAACTGGAATCGTGACTGCCGTGCTGGACTGGGGCTCAGGCAAGCTGCAGGGAGGAGAGCACGGTTTGGTCTCCTCTAGAATCTGTTTCTTGGCCAACCTTATGCCTAGTAAAAATCAGACAAGATCAGCAAAAAAGAAAAAAAAAATTTAAAAATCTACTGAATCAGCATTAGAGCTCGTGATTTAAAGTAGGAAGCATCAGGAAATACAGAAAAATGTCACGTCAGAGATACTGAGTTTCAAATATGTTGCCATTTATACAATGCTGCTCCTTTCCTGTGATTAGGAGGCCAAGTTAATAGGTTCTAAAATGTGTACTGTTTTTTTATTTTTGTTTGTACAAAATAACAGCTCTTGCTTAGTACAGACTGAATCACTTATTTTTTAGGAGGAAATATTTCCTAATTTAGTCATTTAAATTGAAACAAGAGACTATTTTGACCTTTTTTGTCATGCTGTTAGCATAGCGTGATAGGAAGCATGCACTACTATTGAGGGCAATGGAAGACAACATAAAAAAACTAATATATAACAAAATCAAAACGGTGAAATAAAAATGCTCACAACTTTTTTTATGGCACATGATTCACTTTTGGAAGAAATAAAAAAACCTCCTCAAGCTATTTCCTGCAAGTCAAACATCAAAAAGTTGATGTTTCAGGTGAAATGAAAGGTCTGCATTTATCCTTCTGTTACTTGAACTAAAATAAAAATAAAATTAGAGAGGACGTGAAACCTCCTCCATGTGGTATACACCAACCACTAAGAAGGACCTGAGTAGTTCTGTCACTAATTTTTGTCCTTGTAAGGAGCCTTCTGGGAGGCAACAGAAGGATAAAGACAGGAATGAAGCCTGCTGCTATTCAGCCCAGTTCAGTACAGCGTACCCTGAATACATGACCAGTCCAGGTGAGCTAGCTTTAAGCACAGTCTTACTGGACAGTATTTGCATTGACTGGCTTGGGTGGCTGATTTAGCAGCCTCCTCCCTAGGGTCCTGCTGCAGCCCATGGAGACTAAAAGTTTCTTCTGGAAGGCAGCACTGGAAGGCTACAAGGCATTGTTTGGATCTCCTGCCCAGGAGACCAGGGTCTTTCTTGCTCTTTGCTGGCTTTGGTGGCAGACCAGGAGGCCATCCTCCCACCGGTCGTTGGACAGGGTGACTCCCTCTCTTCCTACTGTCCCCTCCTACTAGGGCTGCTTGGTGATTTAGTTAGGTGTGTGCCTAAAGGTCGCCCTGGCTTTGATCCGAAATGCCCAGCCCTGTGCCAGATGAAGCCTTTGTCAGGCAGGCAACGAGTGAGCACCTTGCTCCCTGGTGGGGAGGTTTGGTGGGTGGCAGCACCATGGCTGGGAAGGGACAGGAGAAGGGAGAGATGCCCCCTTCCCAGCAATGCCGGGAGGCAAGAGGCTCAGCACGCATCACCGGCACTGGAAGCTGGTGGGATCAGGAGGGGAGGGGGACATGATACGTGACCTAGCAGAAGCCACACACACGTGTGAAGGAGGTGGCAGAAGCTGTGGTCACAGAAGAGACCCTGCTGAAGGCGAATATCTGTGTACGTTGAGCTTGGAGGTAATATCCAGTGAGAGTGGAACGAGTTACTGTGACTGCCCTTCTGGTTTATTTTTGTCTAGGGGAAGAGAAGTATTGTCTTTTGTGTGCAGTGTGTTTATAACTCAATTTCCCTTCTGACTGATGCGTTGCTCCATGCTCTCTTCTCCTCCTCCATCTGGTTTCTATTGTAGTTTTAAATGAGGACAGTTTGGCTGTCTGGCAGAACAAGCAGGGTCTGTGTGACACCAGCTGCCTCTTCCAACTTCTAAGCCTCCAGCACAGTTTTAATTATAGAAGTGTCAAGATTGGACACCCCCTACCCCCCCACCCCTTTCTGTGCCTGCACGCACATGCACACCCCTGCTACAAGTCCCCATCCACATCCAGTCTTCCTTCGTGATAGACCCAGTTTTGTGATTTACATGTGCCCTGTAAAATCGATGGAGTCCTGTTGTAAAGCGCATGCTAGAGTCTGTACCTCCCTGCATTCAGGGCTGGTCCACAGCCTTTGTTTTGGTTCATCGGGAGCCACGACCGAAATAATCAAACCACTTCAGAGGCGTCTGGAAGTGGGAGCTGCTCACTGCTGCTCTAATCTCACCCCCCCCCAAGTGCCCGAAAGACTCAGCTTTGTAGGAGATCAGAGCTGCTCAGGAATTTCAGAACTGCAGGTTCTGCTGAAAGAAAACATTTATTGTGCTCCAGTTTCATACAAGTGCTGCATTTAGGGGCTCGCTTTGCAGGAAGCTGATGCAGTCCCTTCACCTCCAGCGATCTGAGGTCAAAGTCTGTAATTTTCGGTTACAAGTGAAATGTGTCCTATGTGGGATTTTTTTTTTTTTTTTNTTTTTTTTTTTTTTTTTTTTTTTTTTTTGAGATCATAGAACTGCCAAACATTTTGGCGTAACTGGCTGTTTCTCTTCATAAAAGCCAAAGACCTGGTACAGCAGGAAGTCACGTACATGATGAGTGAAGGGCGCTGGCAGAGATATGTGAGAAGCCCAGGGCTGGAAAAGCAGGGAAGACTGCAGGGCTGGAGTAAGAGATACTGGCAGAGGTCGGTGCACATTGTCTACCTGCAGTCTATAGGTGGTCTCTACTGTGGAGTCTTCACTCACTTTTATAAGAGTCAGTAAGAGGGTTGAAGAGGGTTATAAAAGGGTTGAATTTTATACATTTGCTACAGATTATTCCCCTCGGGCCCCTTTTTTGTTTACCAGTCCCCAACAGATGGATCTAACCTTCTCTGGTTTGAGTATAGGCAGTTTGCTTACCTGCCTGAGGCCTCTTGACCTAATTTATCCCAAGGAAACTTAAAACTCAGCAAAAAAAAAGTAGCATGATTTAATAGCTCTTACTTTCAAGAGGTCAAATTAATCACAACAAACATAAGTCTATGCATTTTTAGTTGGTGTGCTTATTAACACTGAGGTCTAAAAAAGTATCTAACAAAGGGCTCTGTGGGCACAGACCCCATTTGTGTGGCAGCTAGGCACCATCATATGATGTTTGTCTATATGAAAGACTATTTAATTTTTAAGCAAATCTTGTCACGTGGCTTTCCTGATCAAATGGGTTTTCTGTTCACTTAATTCTTCTTTTTCCGCGTGGCATGGAGTGGTTCACCCTTTCTCCCACCCAAAAGGATATGAAGTGAACATGGATCTATCTAGCTTTCATTTTTGCTGTTTACATTAAATTTATTTCCAGAGACCCCCACCAAGAAGGAAATCTTAATATGCCATGTACGCATAGCTGCTGCCACAGAGACAGTACAGCCTGACCATCCAGAAATGAAGACGAGGCCTGAAGTCAGTTCCCTTTCCTTTTTTTTTTATTTATTTCTAGCACGCTCATCATCATCATATGATATGAGTTCCCTACTGCGGTTACAGATGATCAGGTCTTATTCAGAGATAGGAAGGTCCTCTTTCTTGATGTGTCACTTGGGCTTTTCTCGGCAGGATTTTAAGAAAATTTCAGACTTTTCTTTTGCTCTGTCTCCTTCCACATCATCTAGTCCTCTAAGGACGTAGGTGCTGTAGGCATTGAAAGGAATGCTGCCCATGTTCCTTCTGGAAGGCACTGAAGTGCTTTCTCCTCAAAAGACCTTGAAGAGAGAATCCTATAGCTCTATGACTGCTGTGGATGAAGCTTTGACTCTGTAGACTTCACCTGTTCTCTTGCCAACTTCATGGTTTCCCATGAACATAGTTGTAGTAGGCTAGGGCCCCCCTGTCTTAACCCAACAATTTGAGGGTCTTAAAAATCAGCCCAAGGGCTTTTAGTGTGACACAGCACGACTGATGTACCTGCATTGAGTCCCTCCTCAAAAAAACATAAAGCCAAATTTCCTCTGTTGTTTTGGAAAGGCTTCTTTAACTGAGAAGAATTAGTCTTTTGTGTCGTTCAAGCTTCCAAGTAATCACTGGCACTTTCCGTATTCCTGCATTTGGCTTGGCCAAAAGAGAAGAGAAGGGACACGCAAGAAGGACCTCTTTGCCTCTCTCAGAAAGAGTCGGGCGGCAGAAGGGCATCACTTCCCTGACTGACTGGGTTCAGTAATAATGTGTCGCTGATGTAGGCACCAGCTTGGGATCCCTCCTCACCAGAGCCTCTGCCCTGGGCTGCTCGGCAGGGGCAAGTCCACCCATGAGCCGGCTCTGGCCTCAGTGGCACCTTTGAGAAATACAATAATGTACCATCTGGTTTTTGTTCAGACTGTCTTTGGAGTGCTATCTTTGGATGCCACCTGATGAAGCACATGTTAATATGTCATTATGGTCCTGAACTTCGAGCAGAAGAGCTCAGGGAAGGTCCAGCCAGAGGCATTACCTCTGTGGTGCCGCAAAGATGCAGTAATTGCTATGCCTGGCTTTCCAGTCAAATATATGGCTTAGTCTGTTTTCTTCCATACAGCTTTCCAAATGCGTAGTGCAGCAGAGTCAGCATTACAGCGGGGAACTTTAACTTCTGCATTTACTGACTTTTGTGCTTATGGCTGTGTGAAGCATTGCATTAAATACACAGTAGTTTCTAGCACCTAATAAGGAAGGGCTCTTTTAATGTTATTGTTATAGCTAGGGTTGTTATAGTACTGGGACAGGGAGGCTGGGTCTGACCAAGAGGATGAGGGTTTCCTATACCTATAAAATGGGGAAAAAATAAACATACTCTTTGGGTCCAGGTCTGGATGTAAATGTTGTGCCTCAGGCTCCTCTCAGCTTTAAGGCCGGTTAAGTTTTTGGCTGCTTATGTTGATGGAGTTCTTTTGAAGCCAATGTCAGATTTTGTCAGTGTGCAGATCTAGTCAATATTTGAACTTTATACCCTCTCTGTGGGAGTTTATGAGCACGAAAGTGTGGGTATGTAGGCTTATATGGAAGTGCAAATGCTTCTCTTATTTTTATCCAAGCCATCAGACCTTTTGGCACAATTCAGTGAGGCGGGAGCTCTATCTTGGGGAGGGGGAGGTTCCCAAGACCTCATGCCTTACCTCATGCTTTCAATTAGAATGAAATTGCTTCTTTTTCTGGAAAGAAAAGGAAAAGGGAGAGAGACAAAGCCTACCTTTATTCCCACAATGTTTCTGTGATTTCAGGGTCTGTCATCGTCAGACATCAATGAGTGCGGCATTGCACAACCATAGCATATCCTCACTTTGCAGATTGGCTACGGCCAATTTGTGAGGGGTTTTTTTTTGGTTTGCCCTATATTTCTCCCATTGCTGTACCCTTCCCTGCACCTGTAGAAAGCCTGTGCTGTTGTTTCATGAAACCGTGTCTTCTGTGGTGACTGATGGAAGCTCTCAGTGTGTATTCATTGGGCATCTTGCTTTCCTCTCCTAGTCCCCTACGTGCTGAAGAGCTGTGCAGAGTTCATTGAGACTCATGGCATTGTGGATGGGATCTACCGCCTCTCAGGAGTGACATCCAACATACAAAAGCTGAGGTAAGGGCAATCTGTCCGAGTGCCAGAGGGATTCAGTCACATTGCTGGTACCTTTTTGTTGTTAGTCCCTCAGGCATAGACTGGGGCCAACAGAGCTCTACCCTGATGCAGAAGATAAACTGTCCCTGAAGCTGGTAATAGGGAAATATGACATTACAGGGATTAGTTCATGGCAAAGAAAAAAATTATCTCCCTCTGCATCTATTAATGGGAAAGGCCTGGAGGGTCTCAGCACAAATGCTGAGTTGTTCTCTCTCAAGACAAAGCAATCTCTTCATATCTGTTTGGAGTCCACTCATGGAACCATGTTAGGGAAACCAGAGACCACTTGAAACCTTGGGGCCTGATCCTAGGAGACAATCTGGGCCAGGCTGCAGAGATACCTCTGCTTTCTAGTTTGTTTTTTCTTCTAGCTGTAAAAGAGTACTTAGGGTGGAGCACTGGGATGCCACAGCTCTTATTCACCTACATTGTTATGTTTCCATATTGTTTCAGACAAGAGTTTGTTTCTGACCAATGTCCAGACCTGACAAGGGAAGTTTACCTCCAGGACATCCACTGCGTGGGATCACTCTGCAAGCTGTACTTCAGGGAACTGCCCAACCCTCTCCTCACTTATGAACTCTACAAGAAATTCACGGTGAGACCCTTTGCTATTCTCGTTCCTCTCCAGCACTGTGGATGTGCTGCAGGTTCCTCCATGACAGCTGTTTGCCATTCACTCCAGTGTCTTGGCTCCTGGTGCATCTATCTGTATAAACACTTCTCAGTGCTCTTCCCTTCTTGTCTTGTGCTGGCTCTCTTTCCCTATCCTTGTTTCTTTCCCCTATTTCATGTTTATTTCTCTCAGTTTGTCTGCTGTTTCCTTCCCTTCATCTTGCTCATTTTTTCACCACATTGCTTCCCTGCTATTACTCTTTCTCCCCACAGTGCACCTCCTCGCGGAATTACTAATTCTCTTTCTTTTCCTCATTACTGTCCATCACTGAGAGTCTCCTGCGTCACCTGGGACTTGCGATCATAATCACAAGGGTGCGGTTTCCCCCTCCCTGTCCCTCTGACAGTCCCTGACACCTGCATGAACTGATTGCTCATCCCGTGTGTAAACCACCAAATTTTCTGCCTCTGTAACATTTTTCACACAGTTCGTCAGAGTGCAAATGATGACACAGGTTACGTCAGTTATGGCATATCAGGTCCATCATGATCATGACACAAATGGTAGAGGAAAGTGGCAGCTGGCCAAGCAGAAATCTCTATCCTTATTTAAAGATATTATAATTCAAAGAGTAGTAACTCAATGCTGCAAAACAACCATAGATTATACATGGATACAGTTGGAGCCTAGGAGCAGACTGCGGGGAAGCAGAAAAACAAGACCACAAAGACTGAATTTTTAAGAGAGTTGGCTAATTTTGATGACAGATAATATTTTATTAAAAGGTGGCACAGCAAGCTGTGCTTGTTGTTAAAGTTTCCTGCTTCTTACCGCTCTAAATCCACTTTCAGTTGTTTATGACACCAACAAATTCAAATCCAGTCATTCAGGCTGAAATCTTGTGTGCCAGAGGTGTGAATTTTCAGCTAAAAAAATTCACCAACTTCTTAAAACTACTTGGGTGGGGGGATGGGAAAAATTGTTTTGTTGGTGTTAGAAACATCTGTCCTTTGTTAAGAATTTCTGTCATCCTACTCTTTCCCATTTGCTGGGAGGTGGAGGGGACGGACATTGCCAAACGTGTCAGATGTTGCAGAGAAGTTGTTTTGCAAAATCATGACTGAATGAAATGGGAAGTGGCGAGCAACGTTAGCGTCAGGCGTTGCTGTCTGCATTGCCTCTCTCCTGAGTCAAGCACTTCCAAGTGGCGCTGCTACGGCACCAGAGGCACTTAGGGAGATCCACAGCGTCCACACAAAAAGACGTCATTCTCTAAAGTCTCCCTGTTGCCTGCTATGGGAAGAGGCAGGCCCTCATCTGTGCAAGGGGGCTTGCTGTAGGGCAAAGCCAGAGGGGACCAGCCAAGCAGCAACCTGCTATAAGAAGTCAGGTAGATGTTAGAGACTACAACTGAGCTGGGGAACATGGGGTGGGAGCTGGCTCGCTGTGCTCCCTGACAGATATGCAGTAGTGTTAGGTGTCTTGCTGTTCTGATGCCAGATTTTAAGTAAGATTGGTCTGTGTTTCAAGGTGATGTATCGTCAAAGCTTCAGCCAAAATTCTGAGCAGATTTGAGAAATTGACCTATAGCCTCAGGATATAGGGATCCTGAGGATACAGGATAGGATCTTTAAACTAGAGACAGCCAGGATGAATAGGATCTTGAAAATACAGGGTATTATTCAACCATTCACAGTAACTGATGAGTCTCATTCTTGTTGAAGCTATTTGGCTGGTGTCTTTCTGGCTATCAGTACTGATTTATGAAAGAAAAATGCTCTAAAGGAAACATGAAGATTTAGATGGAAGCTTTTTTTAGGAAAGAATGTTTGCTGAAAAGTGCAGTTTTGGGATGATGACTTGCAGATTTTCGGTAGATACATTTGGTAAATAGTTTTATTGAAAAACAAAAGGGAAAACATTTCTGTAACTGTCTAAATGTTTCTTTTACAAATACTTTCTGAAGGAAATGTTTCAACGTTAAATCAACACATCTAACTTAAATAAAACGTCTTTCAGAAAAGGGTTAAACAGCCGCAAATTTAAATTATAATCTTTTTCATGTACAGTTGATCGCGATGCTTTGGTCAACCTCAAACAATTGTTTTTTAAAATCTTGTGCCAGATCCCCCAAATGTTATCACTTTGGATTGACCTAAAAGGGATTATTTTTAATCTCCGGCTTTTTAGTTTGTCCACTCAGCCACAAAATCCATTATTCACTAAGTCTGCTCAGTAGGGATTTATAATGGGTAACCCAGCTGACAGGAAGCACAGTCAGATACCAGGAGGAAAGAAAGAAAAAAAACCCAACCAACAGTTCTCCAAGGAGCAGAAAAACTGCTAGGAGCGTGTGTACGTGTGAGGTGTCTGGACAGGGAACAGTGGCAGCTGTGCCTCGGCAGAAGAGCGCTGGTAGGAGTAAAGGATGCATGCTAATCCCAGCCTGACTCAGTCGGAGCTGTCTCCAAGATGGGATAGGCCCCACTTTGAGTCAGCAGAGTGATTCAGACATTTGTGGCTAAGGGAAGTAAAATTCTTCATGGCTAGAGAGGGGTTGGTCATTTGGTCATCGCTATGTCAAGTTCACGGATGTAACATCCCAGTCATGACCTCACTGGCTATCAGCTTTTGCAAAATGATGTCCTCTCGCGCTCTCCATCTTGCCATCTTGTATTCTAGTGATGGATGCTTGTTTCGCAGGATAGGGAAGTTGACTCTGCTCGGCTTGTTCTAGCCTGGGCATAGAGGGACCAAGTACTCTCTCAGAGCAAATCAGCTGTAGGAGGTCAAGCCTACTTTCTCTCTCAGGACTCTATTCCACTTTTTAACCAGGACTTATGAATTGTGCACTCCCAGAATCACCAGTGGAGTAACAAAAATCTTAAATGGCATAAATTCATACCATGATTAACAGACATGTAATAAATAGAGTTATTGGTTCTTCCTTGAATTCTGTATCCTGCTGCTGTATTCCTGAGTTTTGAAGGGGGCCTCGGATTTCAAAGGCACAATACTTATGGGTCAGAAATGTAGCTTGGAAGTTTTAACGGGCCATGACCTCAGAGAAGCTGGTATTCACTTGCTCTTTAAGCGTTAGGTCTTTGAGACCTGGGAGTTGAATATGGGGAGGAAAATCAGGTCTGAGAGAGAAAATATCATGTACAATCTTCAGATGCAGCAGTTAAAGTTTATATTTCTCTCCATTTCCTTCTTTGGACAAGGCCATTCAACTAGAAACCTTTTATGAAGATCACAAGATTTCTTATACTTAGGATTTCTGGGTTGACGGTAACAGGCTTTTGTTTATTGTTTAAAAAAAAAGGAGCTGTAGTTATGGGTAAAAAGTACAAGAAGTTAACCCACCTTTAATTTGGGCAAAACCAAGTGTATCTGCATCTCATGTACACTAAACTAGTGAGTTCACTTGTTTTTCTTTGCGGTTGCACCAGTGACAAGTTCAAACTAGAGGTCATAGACCTCAATTCCCAGTGTTAGGGAATAAAACATGATTCATATTCATCTCTGGCTTTGAAATTGGCAATGTTTGGGTTGCTGGTGGTTGTACATGAGAAGTGGTCTGCTGGGAAAAGGACAGTGACCAGAACAGAGATGAGAGCATCATCAGTGTGGATGTTGTAGTGACTGCTACAAGAAGACGCTTCTCTAGTTGTGGCTGGTAATTTCAGGTTCATGATGTATAAGCGACGGGTGGTTTGGGATGGGTTATTTCCTTCCTTTCCTTTCCTGGCAGTGCTGACGTCTGTCTGTAGGCAAAGCTTCTGCTGGCAGCATGGATCCCAGCATCTTTGAACTCGCTCCAAACTCCAGTGGCAGTAGGGTGGGCAGGAGGTTCCCAGACAGTCATGCATTGTTTGAACTCGCTGGTGGTTTGTCCTCCCCCAGCACAAATATTGAAAGGCAATAGCTGAACAGATGAATACCAACGCAGTAAACTCCTAGGAATGCAGACAAAAGCTTATCATGGCTCTCTAAGCTTTTGGTCCATAGAGACTTGCTCAAGACCAAGATGTATAACCTTGATTCTGTCTAAACTAGTCTAACCCTGAGTATAAGAATTTATTAATCTACCTGGGCAGTGATTTTGGTAAGGGTTTCCCCATCACAAAAGACGCAAACTCACACAAAAAAATCCCTATAGCTATCTTTGTATGACAACCAAACTATTGCTTTTTTTGAAGAATATGGAACATGTATATCCAAGTTGTTTTCGTAACACAGGGCTTGAAAGACCTGCTTTATTTTTAACACAGTTTTGGAGGGGGTTATGACTACTTTTCATTTTTTCCTTTATTTTCACTTCTCTCTTTTCCTCTCTTACTATTCCAGCCATCACTGCCCAAGTTAAAAAAGGGAAAAAGAACGAAAAAAGGAAAATAAACATAAGTCCTAACTGAAGGTCTCAGTCCTTAAATGCCCCTCTCCCCAAAACATTAACCACCCTGTCCCAACTGTGGGAAGGATGCACTGAGACATGAAATAACAGCGCAGCAAATTTCTGCTGCACTGGGCACACAAAGCAACTTCTACCAATAGCACTGTAAGGTAACAAGAGAGCATTCCCTCTGAGACAGGCTGTCTCATGTGACCCTCCTTATCCTTCTTCCTTTTCCCCTGAGTCCATTGCCAGGGCGGACTGTTTCCTTGTATCTCCACAGGAAGCAGTATCACGCTTCCCTGAGGACGAGCAGTTGGCACGAATTCAAAATGTCATCCAGGAGCTCCCACCATCGCATTACAGGTGAGAACGTGTCCACTGAGGTGCTGAGGAACAGTGTAGTGACCCTCACCATCAGGGAATATTGCCTGAAACAGCACTGTAGTTAATTTCCAGAAGTCAGTTCCCAAAAGCTGACTCACTATTTCCAAATCTGACAACAATTTATCTGGCATATAAATATCATAGAACAAACCATTGCTGGAAATTGAACAAGCTCTCCTTGCCACGGTCTGTCATGTTCCTTCCCCAGGAACGACCCCCATGGCATCCTTGGCCAGTGTCCTGGGTGTGATGAGGAGAAGATAATCTGCTGGAGGTCCTTGAGCAAGAGCTAAACCCTCAGCCTTTGTAGCACCCTACTCCCTCTCCCATCCATCTGCCACCTTCTTCGCACCCATCACACTACAGATTGTTTGGTCGGTGCCCCATCCTTGTCCACCCCAGTGCGCAGTTTTTAACTCTGCTGTTCACTGCCATCCCGTATAAATGCTGGTGCTGTAAATCCTCTGTCCTATGGGGCCTATGTGCCATTGCAGACACTGCCTTCCTCAAGGAGGGGACAACTCTGAAGTCAGGGCTGGGTCTGAGCCTTGCTGTCCCAGTGGGTGGGCATTGATCACTTGACATTTTTTCTCTCTTCATATGAAACCACTGCAGAACACTGGAATACCTGATCAAGCACCTGACTCACCTGGCCTCCTTCAGCAACATGACCAACATGCACACCAGAAACCTGGCCTTGGTGTGGGCTCCCAATCTCCTCAGGTACAGTAGAGAGTCCTCTCATCCAGAGCACCATGCTGAGCTCCAAGGGGAGTGCCGGCACCTGAGCCTCGAGACCCATCCCTTGAGGGATATGCAAAGACAGGGAAAAGCAGAACAACTAGAGAACAGCAGAGCAGAGCAAACAGCTTTTAAAAGGAGAAAAAATGCTTCCAGGTTGAATAATCTGAGGTCTTACTGCCAGCATGCAAGGAATATTGTAGCTTGGTGTGTTTTTTATAGAAAAAAAGCTTTATTTGCAAGTTGAGAACATCGGTTTGAACATGAGGAGTTAGCTCATCACTATGGTGCGGAAATGACATTTCTGATGGTGCCAGTACTTCTGCAGTCAGGTGATGAGAGACAGCAAGGTTTGGAAGGGAGGGCAACAGGGCAATAATACTACAGGCCTGTGCCCAGATCTGCTTGAGCCTAAGTGAGGTAAACTTGGTGGGCTTAAGATGGCAGCTGCTGTCAGATCTCAAGACCACCAGGTAGTTTGTTGTGTTTGCTATGCCTGACACTCTGCTGGGAAGAGGCCCTGATAAGATGCAGGTAGAGGTTTGGCTGCTATGTTGTAGAGCTAAGCAGAACAAGAAAAAATAGTACCTGGGGAAAAAAAAAAAAAAGGAGAAATATTTTGTGTCTCGTTGAAATTCCCTTCCCTGTCCATCCCATACCCATGTACTGAGAGGAATGAACTGTGCAGGGAGAGTCCAGGACTGCAGCTGGGCAGGAGAAGGGTGCTGGCAGAGCTGGAGTGGGAGCCCTAGACTGGCAGAGGACAAGAGGGACAGGCATTAGCTGGAGAGGTACGGGCCTGAAAAGCATTCTCTGAAGAGTTATCTCACCCTTTTAAATCACAAAATAGTCAGAGCAGGTTCTGAAAATGAATGAAATGTTGACTATTGTATATCACAAAGTGGACCTTTACTACTGAGACATTTTCATTCTAGCATCTGTCTTTGTCAAAAAAACAAGTTTTGTTCCTTTTGCAATCTTTCGTAAGTGCAAGTCCCAGGGAGGGTAAGAAAGGAGCAGGCAATGCAACTGCAGCCTCCTTACAGGGTTATCCTCTTGGCAATGCCCCAAGCTATTATCTAGCACACCAGTCATTAACTTTACAAAGGATCCATTGCCCAGAGATAATTTCTTCAGCAACACTTTGGCATGTCAAGATAAGGAATGTTTCTTTGCTGAGAGCAGGAGTGAGAATGTGGGACTGCAGGGGGGCAGAGAAGAGACTACTGGGGCGCATGGCAAAGCATTGAAAAAACTGGCATAGGGAAGACCTGAGTAGGGTTCTAAGGGATTTCACTGAGAGATGGTTGAAGCATTGAGTAGGGATAAGGAAGCACTGCTTGAAGGCTCCTGCATTGTCTTTCTGGCCCAACTTTGAAATAGCTACAAGAGGAGCATAGAGGGAGAAAAGAGTAGTTTGAGAGTCATAGTTTTATCTACTGCTGAAGACTGTAAAAGTGAAGTAGGGAAAATGACACAGGCAGAAAAGAGAGCACCAGAGGTGACAGAGAAAACAGCGAAAATAATATTTAAAAGAGTGAAAAGGCAGAGAGGATGAGGGTCTGTGAGGGAAGGAGAACAAGAGGTCCGGCAAGAGTGGAGAAACCATCTCTGTTCCAAGTCTTGCAGGAAGAGAACTGATCTCTCCTTCCCAGGGGCAATGCTGGCTACTAGTATACTTCTTTCCTGGTGCAGGTCAAAGGAGATTGAGGCGGTTGGCTGCAATGGGGATGCCGCTTTCCTGGAGGTGCGAGTGCAGCAGTTGGTGATCGAGTTCATCCTGAATCACGTGGATCAGATCTTCAGCAACAACAGAAAAGCCAGCTGTGCAGAGAACATTGGTAATAACCTCTCTGAACCACTCTGTGTCACTTGCCATGTACTCCAGCTCTAACTGTATCCCCTTCCACTAACATTTCAAATGCATCAACCCTTACCATGCTCACAGACTCCTGCAAACACACCTTGAACCCCGTTGTTCCTGTACTGTTCATCCCCATCTCCAGCATTTTGTTTTTGAATACTCACCTCCTTCACTGTGCTTCCAGGTTACCCTATGGCTCATCTTTTGCATGATCTCACTTGGCTTAATCCTTTCTGCAAAAGGAAGACCACCTGATTGCTTCTCAATCCTGGTCTTAGCTTCCCCTCTAAGCTCACCAGCCACAGTCTCAATTCTTCTCTTAGGCTCCCCCAATTATAATTCTTCATACTGATGAAACCTGCCCTGCAGCCACCATATCCACCCAGATCAGAAGCCACGCTCCCAGGATAAAAGTTAAGCTTGTGTTCTAAAAACTTGTGTCTCGTACCTCGAGATATTTTACAAGAAAACATGAGAATTTTTTTTTTTTTTTTCTTTCTGGGACATCAGCAGTCTTGGGAAAGGCTGATTTTTGTTATTTAGTGGCAGGTTTCTTGTCAAAATGCTTTTAAGCCCGGGAAGTGAGAGGGCTTGGATCCACAGTGACCTCACATAATTTCAGAAATATGCATCATTCTGTTTTACACAGTAGGAAGACTTGTAATACCTGCAGAAGTGAGGGAGTAACCTTTCTGCTTTCCAGCCCTGTGTTAGCTTGTCTCATTCACCTTTCCCTGAACATGTAGCATTCCCTACTAGCCTGTCCTTGGAGACTGCAGTTTTAGTGTGGTGCCCTGCTTGACCTATAGCACCCCTACTCTACCAGTGCGGGTGCCATTCCTGTGCCCTTGTTTGTGCCCTGGCAGGAGGCATGGAGTGAGGAACTGCACCTGTAGTGCCAGAAGTAAAACACTGACTAGTAAATTCCAAGGCTTCTGGTTGTACTCTCCGTCACTGGCCCAAAACTGGCCCAAGTGCGGAACACCTTTGACAGCTGTGTGGAGTCAGGAGAGGAACATGCTGATATTCCCAGTTGATTTCTTAGTGGGAAAGTGCTCCTTCACCTAGCCCCTTCTGCACAGGCAGGAGCTTGCACCCTGCTTCAGCAGCAGGGCTAAGCACTGAGTGGACTCCAGAGACTACACTTCCCTCATGCACCTTGAGGTGGTCTGCTTAGGACAGGCCTGTTGGTGGGGTGACCTATGGGAAGCTGGCTTTGCCACCACCCCTGTAAACAGAGACCTTCAGTTCCCAGGGCCATCAGGCACGCTGCTTTCCATAGCCCTGAAATGCATTTGAAAGGCAAAGTAATGCTGGTTTTCATAACAGCATCCCTCCGGTAACAAGACAAGGAGAAAGATGTAGAAGTGAGAATTAGGTACCAAGTTTAGATTGGGGACTGAACTGCTCCAAAATCTGGGGAAGGAAGGTGGGAAGGAGGGAGGAGAAATGGGAATGTGTGAATCCTAGTGGTTTTCAGAGACGCCTCTTTCACACCGAAACGTCTACAGCAGAGGCAGCAAGTCTGTGCAACGAAGCCTTTGGCTGGTGAGTGTGGCCCCTGCTGGGAGTGCACTCAGACAGATAAAGTTGCTGGGGAGATGGAAGACTTATCTGGCAAAAAGCCTCTCTCCCTGCACGTGCCGCTCCTTTCCCCCCTCCGCAGGAGATGTTCCAGTCAAATAAAGACATGAAGCTCTTGCTCTCATCTCTCCTCACCCCAGCCTGGAATGTATTTTCTTGCTTTTCAGAGAGCGCATCAGTTGTGAAAAGTCTGACCCTCCCCTCAGCCTCCCTGCCAATGAAACTGGTGAGCCTGGAAGAAGCGCAGGCACGGAGTCTGTCAGCCTCCCACCCTGCTCGTAAGGAAAGGAGAGAGAACAGCTTGCCTGAAATTGTGCCTGTAACTGGGTCCCTCTTCCACACAGTTGTTGACCTCCCCGACAGCAAGTAAGTGCTAAGAGAAATGTAAAGTGCAAACCAAAAAGTGCAGGTTCCCCAGCATGATGGGGAATGAGACTTTTGTTAGTGTGATACCCCCAGCCCCCACACCTGCACACATGAATCTATAGCCACCGTTGAGAGAAAATTCTCAAAAGAGGTGCAGCTGCAAGAGAGAAGCATTGCAGTTGCTGGGTTCATAGTTCCACTAGTCCACACGCCTCCATCAGGGCAGAACCTCACAGACCTCCTGCAGGAAGAATTCATTTCTTTGTATCCTTGGGTCATCTCAGGATTTGGCTAAAGGTGAGCTG
Source organism: Chionis minor (assembly GCA_013398295.1). Lineage (NCBI taxonomy): Eukaryota > Metazoa > Chordata > Aves > Charadriiformes > Chionidae > Chionis > Chionis minor. Next base: position 270,422 of record VZSF01003928.1, on the reverse strand, counting down.
AGCATAGAACAGGTCTGGACACAGCTCTCCAGTGAGTTCCACCTGCTGGTGGCCAGTCCATGGCAAGCCTGGTGACATTGACCTGCTCAGCTTCGTTGTTTTCCAGGTTCCTCTGCACTCGTAGCCAATAAGCTGAATTTTCACTCCTGGTATGGCGCAATATTTGCATAGTGGCACCTATGCCATCTGTGCGTACGCCAGGAGAAGAGTCTGATTTCAGCTGAGGTTGCTGCAGTTGTTGGCAGTGCTGCCCAGCATAAGTATTTATCTATTTGTCTATCTATCTGTTAATATATGGCCACTCTGCTGCCTGGTTCTGAGAGTTTATAGCCTCTGCAGCAGGACGCTCATTAATCTACTGACCCATAAAGCACCGTAGCAAAGATATTTCTTTGCACATGATATATTAACCAAAAAAAGCCATCTAGCAGAATACTGGCAAGAGGATAACGAGCCTAAGACAAAAGTGTTTATTGCTCCTCTAGTGTGCCTTTTCCTTCCTCACTTGAAGAGAACAGTCCTATCCCCAAGATATTAATCCTCTTTGTAGGACTGATTTGTACTCTCCTGAGTACTGATCTGAAAGAAAAGCAGAACTATGAAGGAAGAAAGCCCATTTTGGAGAGCAAGATAGGGATATAAGATGTTCTTGCTCTGGAAGAGGGGAGATTGAAGGAGGAGTCAGAATGGGTACGTGAACGAACTGAAACAGAGCTTCATGCAGTAATATGCATAGAAGAAAACTGGCTTCAGGGGTAGCAGCTTCTTTATGTTTAAACGTGGGATTTCCAAAGAGACACAGAGAACTGGTGTCCCACTTCCTCTCACATTTACTAGAAATTGATTTAAATGCCTTAAGCCTTCTCCTTTTGGTTAGTACATTACAATAGCGTATGATCATATAGCACCTATGATCAAATTCACGTTGGCCTGAGAAGTATTAGTAGCTAGTTTGCATTAAAAGAGCCTTCTATTTTTGTGAATTCATAAAAATGAGAACTTTAAAGGATAGCTTTGTGCACTGGGTGATAGTACCGGTTCCATCAGTACTCTGGAATTTGTCGTGCATTCTGCCATTAAAGCCCATTTTAAAAGCAATTTTTCTTTACTGTATTGCAAGATCGTTCTAGCTTTGGAAACCTCTCCTTTCTGAAGAAAGAGATGGTTGGTCGCTTAGTCAATTACAGTTGCTGTAGCATGATGCCACAGCCAGCTCTCTGAAGGGCCGGCTTAGATGTCTTTCCATCCATGGCACAGTTACATCAGCAATACAGATAAATCACTTACAGAAAAGCAAGAGTTGGTTGTGTAGCTGTGACTTGCATGCCTGAGAATTAAGAGGTGTGAGAAGAAAAGCAGGACGGTGTTGAGGGGAGGGAGCTCAGAGACTTTTGTGGGATATTAAGAAGACAAAAGTCTCTGGGGTTTGGTAACCTCCTGAACCCTTTTTCCTTCCAGGAGAAAATTGTCTACCAAGTCCAAGAAATGGAAGTCGATATTTAACTTGGGCCGTTCTGGCTCAGAATCAAAGTCTAAACTGAGTCGAAATGGGAGTGTCTTCGTAAGGGCCCAGAAGCTCTCTGGTAAGAACACACTTTTCAGTTAAGTATTTTTCTCTGCAGCTTTCTCCCACAATATTGATAGCGTGGGGCAACCTGTAACCACATGACACTAATACTATTAGACTCCAGATAGTCTAATGGGGTCATGTTTGTTGCCTGGTTTCATGGACATCTCATTTTCATGTGATGGTGAGAAGCACCCTTTCAAGAGGATATGCCAGACAGCTATAGCAAATAATTCATTTTGGTATTTGATAAAAAGGCTGTCATTGGCCAGGTATCAAGCTTGAGGACTAGGAAACGCTATGTAGGTTTGGATTAGTCCACTCTTCCAGCCCAGCCGGCCACTGGCTCCTAATGTTCTTTGCATGGCACTGGGTGAATGGCTGTCCTTCCAATAAAGGGCATTAAAGAACAAACTGCATTCAGCGTCTTTGAGAAAAACAATGTGTCAGGAGTTCCTATGGCTCCTGACTCTCAGCGCTTGGAGGAAAGCTGTTACTTTTGCAGAATTTACAAGACAGAAGTCTTTTCTCCTGGTTGTAATCCCAAGTTTTAGCCCCTCCTGAGCTGCAATCTCTTAAACACTCTGCTTCCTAGGAAATCACATGGCAGTGCCAATTCCCAGTGTTCTGATATGATGACTCAAGTTCTAAAAAGCATGAAGTTGACTGAAAAGTAATCACGATTTTTAAAAGAAAGCATATGCTTTATAACCTGACTTCATAAAGAAGTGCTTCAGGTTTATACATCCTAGTTTTTTTAGTATCTCCAAGACAAGAAATTTATTTTTTAAAAAGAAGATGAAGGTGGGATTTTTTTTAGATAATCTCATGACTCCAGGAGCTAGTGTTTGGAGGAGCTCTACCAAACACTGCAAGACTTAAAAGAAAATAGTTAATGTTGGCAACATTACCTACCACCACATTTAAGAGAGGCTGTATTTGGATCAGAAGTGAGTGTGAAGCCAAACCCTGGATCCAGCTCCTTTTGGACCCCTGCCTTCTCCAATGTTTTGCACATACAGACGGCCTTGCATAGGGTGCCTGTGGCAGACCTCGAAATAGCTCTCCATCCTATTTTGATCATGGGATCACCTTCTCTCTTTGATAAGGAATACTCTGTCCTAAAATAGTGCTAACCCAAGGATGCCCAGGAACGACTGGAGCCCAGCGATTGTTGGGGCTGAGTCTTGTTCCAAGCACAGTACTGAGTGACAGGAGGTCTGTATGTTTTCACCGGCAGGACACAAAAATGCACAACCGTGTGCAGAGATTTAGCCACTGAAGTAGCGATTTTGAGAAGCAGTGCTTTAGTGCTGCCATGTTGTATTTTTGTGTGTTCTTTGCTTACAGCCTAATGTGAGGAAACAGATGAACTTGCTGTTGAAACTCAGCACGTGCTTTAACACTGTTTGCGTCCGTGCACACAAGTCTGCAAGTCAGATAAAATGCAAGCTCCACAGCTTGAATTCTGTTCCTCTGTGGAGGCAGAGCCAGTGCTCAAGACATCAGGCCATATGAACGTAAAAGGTAGCCAGGACTGCATATTAAATGCAAAAAGTAGCTGGAGTTTCTCCTATGCTCATGTGAAAGGCAGTCCCAGAAGCCTTAATTATATAAACAAATGAAGTCCAACAAGTCTGCTCATTTTCTGCCTTACCTACTTTGTGCAACTTGTAAACAGCAAACTTTGCTCCCAGACATTTTCCAGAGCTCCACAGACCAGTTTTGTGCTGCCAGAGACTAACTGGTCTTCCTTGACAGCTACATTCCCGCCCCGTCTCCCCTTTTCAGACCGGTAACAGCCACATGCTTCCAAAACTTCTCAGGAACAGACTGGTAGAGTGTCTGGTGACAAATGGCAGCTTGTTTCTGGACAAGGAGATCCAGCGAGGATGACCAGGAAAATAGGTTGCTACTGCCCTCATAAATTTCCCAAAGTGCTTGCTGGAGGCGGGGTATGCTCATGCCAGCAAAGAGTGCCTGGGAGTGCAATGTAAAAATAACTTAACATTTGCTATCAGGAATGAGAGGTGAGAAGGCATTTATGTCAGTTTAGTTATAAAGTCCTCACACCCAATAGCCTCACTTGATTGGGGAGGGCAGTGGCGCATAGCAGCTTTGGGGATGCTTAACTGCTTCACAGTGGAGATGGTGTTGACTGGCTGGGTTAAGTATAGCTCTCCACATGTCCGGCAGGTGCAAAGCTGTTGTTAGCGCTAGCAGATCCCCAGCTGCACGGACAAGTGTTGTGGGTAATAAGCTGCATGGTGTGGATACGGAGGGGGAACGCTTGGAAATGGAAAATGACTTTGATGTCTGTCTGGCATGCCCATCTACACGTAGCCTTTGGTCTTTATGGGTTGAAACCTGCAAAGCCGCAGGATCTGAAGCCTGTTTCTAAAACTTGTTTTCCACAGAAAAAGCAACTATTCGGCCGGCGAAGAGCATGGACTCGCTGTGTTCCCTGCCAGTAGAAGGTGAGACATCAATAGCTTATACTGTAAGAGCGAAGGATTGTACCTCTGCATTCTCAGTTTTCCCCTGTGCCTGCATAGATGCAGTGCTCTGTTTCTTTGCCTGTCTCGCCAAATTGTGTATCTTTGTATGCTTGTGCCATGGCAACTGACATGTGCCCCCATTGTTGCGTGCGTGCATTTTTAACCCTTTTCTGTGTCTTTTATATTGGTGCACGCACCTGAGAGTTACCACTGTGCCTAACTGCATCTTTATTAGTAGTGGGATTGCTTCGTTTTCATTCTTGGTTATTCTGGGAGCAAAATTTTCATTTGTAATGAAAAGTATAAAGCAGTGAAAAGTTCTTGCAATAAGCCAGCAAAGCCTGGAGCTGTGATCTTTGTGGGCAACACACGCTAGCCCTAGATTTGGCTGCATCTGATTCAGAGGGGCCTCTAATAAAAGTCTTAGGTGATTTCCACTAGAGGGGATCCTATCCAGCCCTGTCTGCCAAGATTGAAGGAAGCCCAGGGATGGAGCCTTAAAGGTGTTCAGTGCCTGCTGTCTCCATCCCTCTGGGAAAATGTGGGTGTTCACCAGGGCAAGACACATCCTTGGAAGGACCAAGGAGGGCTCCTCACAGAGCAAGGTTGCTTGCTAGTGCTTCACTTCCCACTGACTCCCTCGTACTTTCCCTTGTCTAGGGGAGGATGAGAAGAGCAGATTCAAACGGACAGTGACTACTGGAGGTTTTTTTGTCCCGGTGATGAAGATACGGACAGGAGGCACAGGCAGTTCATATGACCTCAGCAAAGAGAATGAGTGGGAGCGGGAAGGATCTGGCATGGGGGCCAAAGGGTGCTCAGAGCTGAGTGGGGAGAAAGGTCCTCCCCGGACACCACAGGCAAAGTCACCCCCTGAGCAGCTGAAGGTCTTCCGGGCAGCAGAGGATGCCGAAAATGAGCAGACTTCTCCCAAAGGTGGCCGTATGTTCTACACTTCTGAAACAGCTGCCAAGTCAGGCTTCCCAAGCAGCCTTTTTCCCTTGGAGGCCTCCCCTCGTCATCAAAGGAAAGCCCTGAACATCTCAGAGCCCTTTGCCGTCTCAGTACCCCTCCGGGTATCCGCAGTCATCAGCACCAACAGCACCCCCTGCCGCGTGCCCGCCAAGGAGAAGCTTTCCCTCTCCAGCCTGGAGGAGCTGTCTTCCCTGGTGGCTGACAGCACGAGCCCTTCAGCCCAGGAAACAGGGACCCACATGAGGACAGAGCAGGCGCCGGAGCAGAAGGAGAAACAGCTGGGGCCTACCGTGACAGCAGCAGCATCCAAAGGTAAAATCCAAAGGTTAAGAAGGGTGATGTGGAGCCTCTGTCGGGCTACTGGAAGTGGCCTGCAGCTCGGTGGCATGGAGGTTGCTCCAGCCTGCTCTTGTGGCAGGGAAGAGAGCAAGCTGTAGCAGGGTGGGTGTTGATGGTAGCAGGTCAGGTTGGTGCTTGTTGCAGTAATGAGACTGGGGAGGTGGGTGGCCACCCAGCGGTGTCCTGTTATGCCCTGAGGGACCTCTTTAGCTTTGTTAGTTGGCACTGGGTTGAAACAGCACCGCTTTGTCTCAGGGCACATGTTTTTAGTCACAAGTAGTTACATTGTTCATTTGTTTTTCTGATGCAGGCTCTCACCCTGAGGAGCCGGTGGCAGCCAGGAAACCTGAGTCCTTAGAAACTCCTCAGCTAGCAGCAGAAAATCAGGAGACATGTGTGCAAAGCAGCGGCACAAGCAGCACCAACAGCCCCCAGCAGTCCTCAGAGCAAAGTCCCACCTTGGAACAAACACCAGCCTCAGAGGTTCATACAGGGCCACTCCCTGCAGACAAGGCAGAACAAGGACAACTCAAGACAAAGGATGTCTCCTCAGAAGGCCGCTGTGGCCAGCAGGAGGTCGAGATGGCTAAGGCAGAGCTGTCGCCCTTAAGAGATGTGGTAAGAAAGAAAGCATGAGAAAAAAGATGGGAGACAATGTCACGGTGGTGACTAGAGGCTGTTTAAGTTTCATTGTGTGTCTGTAGTCATGAAAACTCAATCTATAACCCACGCTAAGCAGGGTCAAGAACTGACCAGGTACTGATTTCACTCTGTCCACATGACCATGTGGTGATTTACCTTTATGTGACTACCTACTGTGCCCTCTTAGGCTTCTTTTCCTGTAACTATATGATTGCTGTCAGTACAATTTGTCTGCTGTGAGACTCTCCAGATGTGAGACTGTCCGGACGTCTGAGCACTTTGACCCATGGTCTCTGAATTCCCCTTCTATTTTACTGCCCAATTTGCCCCGGACAGACTAAACAGTCCTTTTTTCTTTCATTCTCTACACACTACACACTATTTTGTTTATTATTATTTTTGCCTTCTCTGTATTTCTAGCGGGGAATTTTCAGAAGTCTTCTTACAGTGATACTCATCTCTGGACAGCTATTTAAAGATCTGTTGGCATACCTCCTTGAATAGATTATTCATTCCAGTTTGTGTGCAGTTTGGGAATGCAGATCCTCTAGCAAGGCCAAGTGAGTGCTGAATGGGAAAAGCTGAGAATTGGCCTGAGACATTCCAGCTACTCATTCACCTCACTCTTTCAGTACATCTGTCCAGGACCCATTTTTGCTGCACCTCCAATCTTCTCTTCCATAAACCCACTTGTTTATAGACTTATTTCCTTCCCTGGACTGGTAGCAGTTTGCATGTGTGTGTTTCTGTACTCATGTGCATCCTTGTCCAGGAGCTGTCTATTTGATAAGGGCTGTTTGAGGAAAATGGGGGGTTATTTGCTCATAAGTTGTGAGCTGCCAGGTCATGGCATTTTTTTTTGTTTTTCAGACTGAGGAGGACCCTGCAAATGCCCTTCTAGAACCTCTGTGGCCAGAGATACAGCAAGAACTGAAAATTATTGAATCTGAAGAGGAGCTCTTGCTCTTGCCAGCAGCTGTCCCCAAGACGGGCCTAATTTCCGAATCCTCTTCAGTACAAACAGATAGTTTTTCTTCTGGCCCAGGGCAGAGTCCAACACTGTCTGAGCAGAAATCTGCAAGCAGAACACCACAGACAACAACTCAGCTGCCTTTATTTGGTGCCACCGGCATGGAACGACAAGACGGCCACCACAACTGCCAGTCTGATGCGGCTGCACAGCAGAGCTGTGCTTCAGCCCTACCCAAAGTGGGTACTCTTCCGACTGGGACAGCCGCTCCAAAGAACCACCACTCAGTGGTGGAGGACAGCAGGAATGAATGTCTCACTCCTCCCCTGGACTGGAAGCTTCATAGACAATCAGAATTTAATGAAGTTGCCTCAAGTGATGAATTGTCTAGTTCCAAAGGAGTATGTCCAGAGTCAGGGAGAGAAAAAGATAGCATTTGCCAACTGCAGAGGGAAAAGGATGGTCTTACCAGAGTCCAGCCTCAGAGGGAGAAGCCTGAAATAATGACTGCTGATGAAAGGGATGCATTCTCCTCCAAAGCGCTGAGTGGAGCTGGAATCCAGGAGCTGAAGGAGGGCAATGATGCTAGCAGAACCCATGATGCTGGTGACCAGGATGATGAAGATACCTGGACAGATAATGTGCAGAGCTTAGAACTTGTGGAGCCATGGGAGGATCACCAGTGGGTTACAAGCCCACTCCATTCTCCTACGTTAAAGGACATTCAGGAGAAGATGATACAGGATTTTAAGCCACAGAGCCAGAGAGCAGAGACAGGCCTTTCTCTTAGACCACGATTCAGTCGCAGCCTCTCTCTGGACAGTAAAGACACAGTGATGAGTCTGTGGACTATCCCATTCTCTTTCGTAGATGCCACTGACCAGCAGCAACCATGGAGTGACATTCTACCAGTGACTTGTGAGCTGCCCAAAACACAACCCATCTCCCCCTCCAGTTTGGGCAAAGCTAAGCAAGATGAGAATGGCAGAAGTCCTCCAGAAGAACTTTTGAAACCTGAGAAACTGAGGTACCCCCTCAGCAGGGAGGAAGCACCAGCTGAGAAAGAAGGACCCTCCAGAATCCCTCCTTCAGAGCCAGAGGAAAAGAAAGTGGATGTGATCAAGGAAACCCCTTGGAGCTCAAAGCTTGAGCTGTCTTTACCATACCAAAATAACCCAGGCAGTTCTTCACAGGTGAAGAATGCAAAGGAGGAGTTGTCCATGTCTCAGGACATTGCCCTGGGAGGAGAGACTGTTACCAAAGCATTGTGCTCTGCCACTGAGTCACAGCTGAGTAATAAAGATGAAGAAACACCTCGCAAAGTGAAGACTAGGCCATCTTCCCTCAACTTGGATTCACTCCTTCCAGCCCCAGATTTTTTCACGTTTGAGAGCTTGTCCATGCCCTCTGCCCCTGGGAACCGCCTGTGTGGGCAGAAGGAAGTAAAAACCAGTGATTCTGTCCCATCCTTGCCAACTACTTGCCCTGCTGGCAGTAAAGGTGTTCCCTGGGGGTCTCATTTCAATGCTCACATGGATCTAGACTTGGATTACCTGGCAGTGGCCCATGCCACCACTGGCCGTCGTAACTCTGCCCCTGTCAGCGTGTCGGCAGTCAGGACCTCCTTCATGATTAAGATGTGCCAGGCTAGAGCGGTGCCCGTGATACCGCCCAAGATTCAGTACACCCAGATCCCCCAGCCCCTGCAGGCTCAAAACACCACTCCGCCAGCCGAGAAGAAGGAAGTAGAAGGCAAGCAGGCCATCAACAGGCAGAATCAACGGGTGGCATGGAGCCACCTGGAGGCCCCCAAGAGCCCACTGACAGAGAAGAAAGCCAAAGCAGAGAAAGAAAACAGTGACCCAGCCCAAAAAGACTCAGCCTGTCCTTGGCACAGCAGTCTTGGCTCTCTGCTGGAACCCTGCTCTCACCACACTCTGGATGCCCCTGTTCTGCGCCGGAAGCGCACGTCTGAGGGGGAGACAGCTGGAGATAACCCGCAGTCCTCAAAGATGGAGAGGCCATCTGGGTTCTCCAAGCCTTCCTATAGATCTAGGCCCGGGAGGCCCCAGAGTCTGATTCTCTTCAGTCCCCCTTTCCCCATTATGGACCATCCCTCCTCTTCAGCAGACTCCAGGGTGTTGTTATCACCCATAAGGAGCCCCACTCAGACCACCTCTTCGAGCCCTATTTGTGGTGATCTGTCTGAGACTTCGCGGACAACGCCTGAGGGGGTGACACTGCGGAACAAAATGACCATCCCCAAGAATGGCCAGAGACTGGAGACCTCTACTAGCTGCTTTTACCAGCCCCAGAGGCGCTCTGTGATTCTCGATGGACGAAGTGGGAGGCAGATCGAATAGCAACTGCTTCTCTTATTCCTTTTCTGTGATGGATGGGGTTGGAGTGTCCAAGACCAACTCTGTTGCCATTTTGCTGTTGTTATAACTATCGTGTGCAAGATGGACCCAAATCCTTTACGTTTTCCTGCAAAGCATTTTGCTATGGAGGATCATAGTCTTTTTGTCTTGCTTTTCCTTCCCTGCCTCACCCCTGCCTAGCCCGTCACTGTCTGCTTTTTTTTGTAAGCCAGTCCCAGGGAACTTGCGTTTCCTCATACGTATTGTCTAACAAGCCCTGTGAAAGTCTCATCCTCCCTATGGAAAAAAGGAAAAATAAATCTTGATATAATTAGAAAATAGGGCTGGGAGGAAGCGCTGTTCCAAAGCACTGTAGACCAGGGTGAAGGGGCACAACATCTACTGAGGAGGTAAGTCCAGATATTTGGGACCTCCTTCCATTGTTTCCCAGCCACCAGTGAAGGACCATGCCTATCTATCTCTGTTGTCTGATTTAGACAGTGTAAATAAACAGTGCAGGAGGCTGGGGATAGCTGAAGAGGAAGGTGAAGCTGGCATGAGCAAGTCACACAGGGTGTAAGACACCCAAGGATGTTCCAGTGACAAACATACAGCCTAAAGGCGCTGCCTCCCACTCTGTCCTTGCATCAAAGATGTGCTCTTTCCAGCATGTGCAAGGGCTGGAATGAAAGTAGCTAGACAGGAAACGCCTAGTTGTTCTTTATAATCTTCCAAGTCCTGCTCATGAGTTTTGTTGTGCTCAGCCACACCTTCCTTGGGCAGAGAAGATCCATGGGGCTGGGGAATGGGTGTGCAGCTGTCTGTCCAGTGGTAGAGACTTCTCAGGCTGGTGTCAATGAAAGCAAAGATATGGTCATAATAAAGGCCAGTATCAACTATTTTCCTTATTGCTTCAAGACAGATGACACCTCTGAAACTATCTGCAACTGTGTCCATGCTGCCAACAGCAGAGAAAAGCAAGAAGATCTTCTGATCTGCATGTCCTTGGGCTATTGCGCTTTCCCACGCTGACTGACATATCTTTGGCCCTTGGTCTTTCATTGCCACTGTGTGGCATGTCCCCAGGTGCTTCTTCTTCCTTTAAACTTCCTCCCCTTGTGATTTTACACTGTTTCTTTGAACACATGGCTGGTTGTCACCTCTCGGGCACTCAGTGCTTTCAGACTGATTAAGAGTATGGTAAAGAGGAGGATTTGTGGGACTGCAGAACAGATCATGAACAATATCCTGAGAGGGGGATTTGAAGTGAATTAAACTCTCTGCTGAAGGGCTGTTATTGTTGCAGACAAATACACGTTCATATAAGCAACAGCTGCCAGAGGAATAGAATTAAAGCTTCCTTTATAACACTTCTAACTTTATGTTCACTGCAGGCTCATCTATGTGACCGCGGGTGACTGTAGTCGGGTACAGCCCGTGCTGTCTCTGCAATTTAAGTCTCACTAGTGACTACGGAGGAGATTAGGAACGCAGGTGTTGCTGTCAGCACTGAGACTGTCCCTGTAGTGGTGCTTACAGGGGCCATCATTCATGAGTCTGTAGGCCCTCATATGGCTGTTATGGGCTTTAGTTTAAGCAGTAAATGAGCATCTGGTAGGAAGTGCTATAGCCATCACAATGGGTGTCAGTCAGAATTCCCCAATGGATGTATGTTTAGGGCTTTTTTTCTGAAGTCCTGTCATTTTCAAGTTGTTAGCAAACTCAACCCATGAGCTCCTGGTCTGTACTGTGTTACATGATTAGTGTCCAGAGCCTGTACAGTGCTTTCTCTGCACACTTTGATAAAGGGGACAGATGCTAGCGTACTTTGGAGAAGTTCTGGGCCCACAAATGCAAGGAATATATCTTCAGCAGAATTTTCTCCTGCCGTATCCAAAGGGAGTGTGAAAAAACAAGAGGGCTTTTCCCTGTCACCAGTTGCAGTCTTTGATCCTCCTCACTGTACTCCCCATTTGTGCATAATGCCATATAAGACAGAACAGTGCAGAGAACTAACTCTGCGCTGTCAGTTTTGTTGAGGGAGAATATTAAACCAGATGAGAGCCTGGAGTACTTTTTTGCGTCTATGTTCTCTCACAGATGTCAGCCTGTCCTTTACCTGGGCAAGCCGTGGCTGGCGGGTCCAGAATATGCAGCTTCATGACAGTTCTATTATCCTCCTCCCAGACCATAAGATGCCTGTGCAGCCTCCTACTGAAACTAGCACATTGCCAGTCCTCCATGCTCCTCATAGTTAGCATAGCTCTGCGTTGCATTTACATGGCACCCAAATGCCCTTTTTATTGCCTTGTGGGAAAGCTTTTAACCACCATGGCAGGGGTAATGGCAAATGACTTGGGAAGGTGCGATACGAGGTATTGTTGTAAGGCTTTAGAGAAAGTAAAAGTTGTGCAAATGATGCCCAGGTTTTTTTGGCATCAACAAAATAGTTTACTTTGGGCAGGGATTTATATTTTCTCAGTTCCTAGAAGTTTTGACTGCCAAGGCATCTGGAACAGAGCCAGTGAAGCTCACGAAGTAATGTATCAAGAGAAAAAGAAGATGTGATGAAACCTTGGCACCTTGAAGCAGTTCTTTTTTTCCCCCTCCTTATTCTCATATAAGCTGATCTATGAACACGAAATGAGGTCTGGCAATTTGTATATAATACACTGTCTCAACTTTAACAGTGTTCCAGTAAGTAATAGTGCTTTTGGCATAAGTGGTGAAACTCCTGCAAGATAAAATTATTAGAAATCTTTACTTAAAGATCAGTCTCAACTAAAATCTCTATCCAGACTCTACCTTTTAAAGGTGTTTCTGACTTTGAACTCGGATCCAGGTCCTGGATTTTAATTAAGCAGATGTTCTGTAATGACAATTTTGTAGCTCGATCTCATGTCTGTCTACAATTTCATCTCCAGCCTTCAGCTGATGTATCAAACTTCCAAAAGCCTGGCCGAGTGGTCTTAATGCAAGCACATCACTGTCGCTCTATGGCCACGAGTGCTGAGATAAAGCCCCAGATCCCGCAGAGCTGAGAGTACTTGCTTAGTTGCAAGGTGCACCATTGCATAGGTATCAGCATTCCCAACTCCAGACTCAGACTTCTGCAGAGTTTGTAATGCTTGATGATGGATCCATGTTGATACTATAGTTGCATTCAGCTGCAAGGACCAGATCTTGGTAGTCAGATAGAGCCAGAAGACAGAAGCCACCTCCCATCAAATGGTGCTGACTGATGCCATCTTTGCTTCAGAGCCCTTAGGTTGTCCTCTGCCAACCTGCAGAAGCAGACTGAGCTTGAGACTGGAACTCTTCTGAAGTTCAGGGTTTTGCAGTGGTACGTTGTTGGTACCAAACTCCTGCCCTCCAGCACAACCCTGCAACACTAGAGACTTTAAGAAAGGACTGGGGGTTTTTTTGCTTGTTTTTGAATTTGTTTGGGTTTTTTTCTGTGAAGCATTACGGAAAGCGATAGATCAGACTTATGGGAGATAGGTCTAGCCCAGAATTTGAAGTTTTGCGTATAGGAGAGCTGACTTGGCATTATGGAAAGGACCTTCCTAAACAGACTGTCACGTCATTTGCAGCTCTGCAAGGATAATTTCAGTCACCCTGCAGTACATTTTGATTCTCCTGAGACTATGAAGAGTGTAAAGGCCATTCCCAAGTTTGCAGGTGGCCCCAGTCTCGGTCATGATATGGTATCACGAGCACACGTTGCTTGTGGGCTTTTACCAATGGGAGGCAAGTGACTAAATTTCACTTATTCTTCATTTATAGTCAGGGGGGTTGTGCAGCTTCTGTTAAGTATAGCTCAGAGTGAAATAGTTGGCAAAGATGGGAAACCCCTGATGGAAAGGAGGGATATGGTTAATGTTAGCTCATACGGGAGCTGCCTTACTGTTGGGAGGGTAAACAGAAATGAGGATTGTATTTTACCTTGTAGACGTCATTCCTCTGTGTTGTCCATCCCATGCTATCATTCAGAAAGACTGAAGCACTTTTTTTCACCTTTAGAGCTTCAGAGGAACTTAGGTCTGCATTAGAGAGCATCCATAAAGCGCTGCAACATTTTCCCTCATCCAGAGTCCAAATGGTGCAATCAAAGTCTTTTTTTTCTTTCTTTATGAATTCTGAAACGCCTGTAGTGGTGAATATTGTGTTAAATTTATATATATATATATATATAAGAACTTTCTATATAAATATATTAAAAAGGAAATGTAATTAAAATGAAGGAATTGCCTAAATAGAATCCTGCACATCTGTGAAACTTGGGCTGATGCATGGAACTGTTTTCTGCTGCAAGTTTTGCAGCACAGAACGTGTGAGATCAACTGGCTTTTTGCCCACAGAAGAGAAGCTAATGAGTGGGCAGAAGCCCTGAATATGCCTTCCTGAGCAGGATCATGTCCCAGGAGAGGAGGGACGAGATCAGTGGAGACCAGAGTGCAAGGACTGATTTAGCTTTCCACCACAAGCTTCTCTCCAGTCCTTGAAAATGCAAACATTCTACTGGAGCATTACCTTTCAAGCATGCCCAGGTTTTGCAGTTGTCCCTTTTGCTTCTCTCCATCCCTAGAAAAAAATAAACCTCTGGAGGTGGGTGAGGAGCCATAGCTGATCCTTATTTGGTTTAGCTTTTTCTTGCTCCTAATTGATGTAAAGGCTTGGTGATAACTAATTCTGCTCCAGGCAAGGAATGGAAAGCTTGCCACTGAGGTCAACTGGAGATGGAGCAGGATTTCAACAGCCCTGGAAAGAAGGATGGCAGGAGGCAAGTGCTTCCTGAGGGCTCCATGCAGCAGCCCAGACTTTAGATCTTCTTCTTGCAGGCATTGGTCCCCTTTGAAATATTATTTGCTGCCAGGTCGAGGGGAGGGCTGGAAGTCAGGCACTGTGAAAAGGACTGTCCCCATCCCACTGGCCCTGGTTTGTGATTATTTCTCCTGCTAGCTCTGATGGATTGTATTTTTGTTAAGCTTTGTTCTCTGTGTGGACTTGCCTGCCTTTGTGCCTTATTGCTTTAAAAAAACAAAGCAACAAAAGAAATATGTTTTGCCAGGTCTCAGCCATGAGATTAAACTGGAGTTTTTATAAAAACAGACCCGTGCCCTAGTGATGTTTTGGAACATTTTCTTTTTCCTGGATTTGGTTTATGAATGCAAATGCAAATGCATTTGTCTTTGTCTGACATGGAGTTTGAGCCCTTCTTTTGTTCTGTGAGTGGCCAGGGCACTAAGCTGTGTTTGTCTGGGTTTTGACTGGCAGGATGAAGGCTAGGGCCTGATCACACACTTTTCTGCTTGGAGGTGATGATGGCTGCAGCTGCTCTGCAGCTCTGAAAATGAAGTGAGGGCTTGGAAACTTCTGTAGAATTACCATTAACTGAAATGATTTCAAATTTCCAAGCGTAAAATTCATCTTTTTCCTTACCATTTCTAGTTCTGCCAGGCTGAAGTTTCAGTGATGCACAACCGTGTCCTTCCATTTAGCACATCTCCTGCAGAATTCTGCCTTGCCTGTGATAATGTAGAGCAACGCAGGGTAGAATATGAACATACTTTGGGGTCCCAGTGCTTGTAGAGAGGAAGCCAAGCTGGAACAAGAGAAGTTACTGCAAAGCCTCTGATGCACTGTATATGCACTTCTGTTGGTTTGTAAAGAACAAGCAGGAACTTAAAAAAACTATGAATTTTGTTCCCTGGTTCTCTGGATTCTTGCAGTGCCCTCATTGATCCAACCTCTGAGCTGTAGTGTGGTAGTGAATATTATTTGTATCTGTCCATTATTCTACCCTGGGAACAACAACAAAAAAAAGAAAATAAGAGAGGGGTTCTGGTGGTTTTAGCTTCAGTGGACTTACCTGAAGTTCAGCCTGCTCTTTTTTCTCCCTAAAAAACAGATGAATCATGAGGCTAAATGAAATACTTTTTCCCCAGTCAGCAGCTGAACTCAGGGCTTGACTCCCTTTCCTACCTCCTTCATGACTTCAGTTTCCCTTTAGGAAAATACCTGGGTTGTGCTTCCTGCTTACCATGGCAACTGGCACACAAAGTGAGAGAGAAAACCGTGTCTGTTGAACTCTGGAATTGTTGTTAGCCGTAGCCAATTATTAGCGCTGTACGAGAAATAGTATTTTTGTATTCTTTGAGCCACAGAGTCTAGCAATGACTTGGCCACAAGACAAGAGGAGAATCTGTCCCCCAGCCTTCCCATGGTTATGAGAATCAAGGCATGCTGCAGACCTGCTCATGCTTCACTCGGCACTGTGCCCTAAATCAGGGTGCTTAAACACGTGGAAGTGCTCGAACACAATTTCAGCCAATTATTTTTGCCTGCTTTCCCATCACCCCTAGTTTGAAAGTCTGACTCAGGACAGTCATCTGTGTAGGTTGTATGACAAGCAACAGATACAACATCTTGGATACTCTCAGGTAAGCCAAAGCCAGGATGAAGCAAGTTCCCAAACTGGCTCTTGACCAGGAAATAATCTAACCCAGAGCCAAAGAGCATTTAATAGTGTTTTTTTGTGCATCCTCCTTGCAACACAGGATTCCAGCAGCTATGGGCAACAAGATACTTAGCTGGTGTCCCACTGGATGGAGCTAACAGTCAACTGGCAGCAAAGGGAAGGCCAGCAGTGCAGGGAAGGAAATTTAGCCCAGTGAAGGAGACCTAGGGCAAGCTGGCACAAGGTGTCAACAACAGCAAAAAGAACAGGATCATAATGGCCAGGACAGAGAAAGGCAGTGAGATCTCCAAGTTAATTTTCCATCTGAGCAGGATACACTGTTCAAAGAACATGTCTCACCACTAAAGGGTGAACAGTTTCAGAGTTAAGGATTAGAAATGAATGAGAGCTGCAAAGCTCAGACCTGGCCAGGTCCTGATGCCCCCAAAAGTTAGCTAGAGCACAAGTGTTAAAAAAAGAATGTTTGTTTTAGTCCATGATAAAAAGGGATAGCTATTTTCTTATGTCTTATTTGCAAACTGCAGTGTGAGATGAACTACATTTTGCAAACCTAGAAAATCCATAGGGGTTATGTGATGCGCTTTGGGTCCATATACATCTTAAAACTGGATCTGTTTTCTTCCATAGCACATCTGCTACAGGGAACACATGTCTCTGTCATTTAAATCTCTTATCTGAAAAGAGCAGGAAATATTTGAATTCAGTGAGAGGAAATGACTTCAAAGAAAACTTAGCGGCTGCTTAAGAATGAGCCACAAGGAACAGGAACATGGGAATGACCAGAGCAAGGAGAATAACACACATGATGATTATTAAACAGGGAAAGTTTCCAGATAAGTAAAACCTGAAATGGAAAAAAACCCCAAAACACAACAAAACCCAGCCATAAGATAGAATTGAACCAGTCTGGAAAATACCAGGTAACTTTTTCTTTCCCTCCTTCTTCGTAAGAGTCAGGAAGAAGTTTAGATCAGAAAAAAATAGGTGCTCACAAACTGCTGTATACTCACCTTTTTTTGTATCGTGCGATAATTTGCTTTAAACACCATCAGACAGTGGAGGCAGAAGAGAGATGTAAAAAGACTAGGTCGGTTATTTTCAGGGATTATTTGAAGTGGTTTGGCTTTACCTTCTCCAGCCTCTATGCCAGCCACAGTACCCTGCATGAAGGTGAGTGGTGCTTTGGAAAACATAGAGAAGGGGAAGGTTTTCAATCCGGCATTCACTCACAGTCAGTATCAGCCCTGGGTATCCAGAGCAGCTCACTGCTCATCACTTGGCTCTCTTGCGGAGTTTATCTCAACTACTGAATGTGCAAGAACTGCAGATGACCTTGCCGATGCTGGAATTTCACCTCGCGTGCCAGCTAACACAGTCAGGAACACCCTCACCTTTCTTCCTCCTGTTGAGGATAAACCCTCAGCAGTCATCCTCAACTCCTCACGCAGCTGGATCTCCTAAAGATAGATGCCTGAGATTACAGGGAGAGTCCTTGCAGGAGGTTCCCAGCATTCCACACGTTGCAGAGGCTTTCCCCAGTTGCCAAAGAGGGCAGGGCTGCCAAGGGGTGGGAGAAGGAGGCTTCATTTATGAGCTGTTTTTGGGTCATGCTTTGTCCCAATAAACATTCCCTTGGCATGAGTCCCTGTTTTAAGGAATGTGAAAAACTAAGATGCCAGGGCAGCGAGCAGGATGAGGAATAAATCATCTGAGTCAGAGGATAGCAAACACCACCGCCAGCCTGGTTGCTGGTTTTTGCAGTGAGGTGGGTAGCCAGATGCAAGCATGGCACACAGTGGGTGTTGTATGTCGTAGATGAAGCAGCAAGGTAAGGAGAAATAGGGACTGAGAGTGTCCGTGCAAAGAGATCTCACGCAGAAGTAGTAGTGAGGGGAAAGGAGGAAGGGGCAGGAAAGCCTGTTGGAAAAAGGGGGGCAAGGCACAAAATATACAAAGGCAGCCCCACATTGCCCCATTGCCTGAAGGAACAGAGACCTTCAGTACTGCCAGCCACAAACATTCAAGAATGTGGAAAACATCGGGGGGGGGGGGGGGGGGTGGGGG